>VUQG01020255.1:524-11146 GCA_015106755.1 Etia nguti
CAAATTTCCTCAGCCTCCTCAGGAAATACAGCCGCTGTTGAACCTTTTTGACCAGCTGTGTGGTGTTCAGTGTCCAGGTGAGGTCCTCAGAGATGTAGACGCCCAGGTACCTGAAGCTGCTTACCCTCTCCACTTCAAGGCCCCGGATAGACAGCGGCTGGTGAGGCCTCCTCTTCTTCTTCCTTCCAATACGCTGCAATGAGAGACTGTATATAAAATACGGAAGTAACCTCTTTGGTACCATCTCCTGACTTTTGGGCTCATCAGGTGGTGACCTCCAGTGTGAACTAAGGTTGTTTGGAGCCAAGTGTTAATGATGATGAAATTCATGATGGAAATGAACTGCCTCAGAAGTGTGACCGGGCCCTCCAGTAAAGATAGGATGAGGGACTTGGTCATTCAGGAGCGACTCAGAAGCGGCACTTCTTTTCCATATCGAAAGGAGCCAGTTGTGGTGGTTTGGGCATCAAACACCTGATTGTCTCTGCTTATCATGGTGCCCCAATGACATTAACTTGGATAATTGGCAGAAAATACATTGGTGGATGGATGAAAGGATGCTATCCTTGTTCATCTGCACTAGAAATAATAGTTTATAAAACTAATTATTAATATCAGAGTACAAAAAGGGTCCACTGTCTGGTTAGCAGCAACTCATCAGCTTCCGTCCACCTGCAAAAATATCCATAGCAGACAGCGTAAATGGAAATAAACCAGGGACAGATCTTGTAAACCTAAAAGGAAAGAAAGGTGCTAGGGCTAGCACTGCTAACTTCAGGGCCCATTAACTTGACGTATTGGTTGTGTTGCATGCAAAAAGTGATGTTGCCTCAGCTCTATGCCATGTCTACTAGTGCTGAGGGTGCAAATACTTAATGCAGTATTATCCTGAACAATAGGTGTTGATGGAAATTATATAACAGAAGAACCGTACGGCCAAACTGCACGTTAGAGACTTGAAACTGTATTTGTTTAGCTTGTGACTAAAAGGCACTCTAACCTAAACCCTACACCTCTGTGTTTTGCAATAAAACTCGCTTATTTCTAAACACCCTGGACTACCACCATCTGACACACAGTTCATTATATCAGTTAAATTCCAACAGATGCAAACACTTCACCAGTTGGAATGTGGCATATTGTGTTGCCAGTCAAAGCTTGTTAGCATAGGTTCCACATTCCAACTGAACATAAGCTTGACAGCATGATGGGTACTTCCATATGCTGAGATGTTACGTAATCAAATCTATACAAGCTTGGTGAAGAGCTTTGAGTCAGTGTTTGATGATGAGCAGCAGTGTCCGTGAGAGGCTGAGAGGAAAGAAAAGGGCATCAAAAATAAACTCAATAGCTGCCCTTTGTTCCGTCTCACTACGTCATAACTTGATTAGTTCAGAAAATGGCTCAGTTATGTTTCCAGCTCTTCTGTCTGTCATCACGGAGTACCCTGAGAATGTTGATTAGAGCCAGTTTGGCTATACATTTGAATCCTGGAGATCAGCGTGAATATTTGAGGACAGACAACCAGAACGCAGCAGATTAACCAACGCAAGATGACGCGTGCTGACAGACGAGCACAGACACAACAATATTAATCCTACAGCTAACATAGCCTAGTTCTCGCTCGCTCGCGCACACACACAGTTGGACACACACACACACACACTTCCTCTCTTTCTGTAACACAATTATCTGTGACAGCAATGACCGAAGATCAAGTTTCACTGGATGTCTGCACGATTACTTTAAGCCTAGGAGTTATGGTGTCAGGGCAAATACTGGACTCTGATGCTCATCTCTGCTTCCAAAAATAGAACACATCCTAAAAAAGCCACAAATGAGTTTTTTCTTCTTTCACACATTTTAAATCTGTGCTTTACACCAACAAATGGACCGCAGTGCTGCTGCTGGGGAGCAGCTCTTTCTGTGATTTGTGAGTTCAAAAAAATGTGCAATAAATTTTTTAATAAAATGTGAAAATCTCTCAGGTTATGAAACATTTATATAGTGTAAAGTAGTTCCTAACTGCACGGTGATATATAGCTTTATGTAAACTAAAGATCTAAAGAAGAGCTCTTCTGCAGAGGTACAGGATTGATAATCTTTCCTGTGTAGAATTTCAATACCTCCTTTATTTCAGGCAAAGGTAAAGTTTTATCAGCACGTAGTCAGTCAGTGAATCACCTTGTCTAGACTAAAATATCATTACTGGTTACATGGATTGCTGTGAAACCTACAGATAGGGATGCTTCTGCTCTAATGATCTTCTGATCATTAATCTAGAGCCACAACAAAGTTGAAAATTTGTGAAATGTACTGATAACTATTGGATAGACACATTACTAGCTTGGTTATTTCCATAATGTGTACCATAGCAGCTTCATGTTTGATTGCCTTTGTTCGTATAGCAGCCTCCTGGCCTAGAAAAACTGAAAGCAGTTCTTTGAATTGCCACTTCAATGTGGCTCTGGGAACAATTCTGTATCCATGGTTGGATGTAGCTACTAGAACTATGACATTTTGGCTGAGTGACATATTGGCTAATATTAGCCATTTGGCAGTATATCTGCATTGGCATTTATAGCGGCCAATGAATGAAAATTTAAAAAGTATTGTGTTGTATTGTATTGTATAAGGTAAAGATCCTACAATGATACAGAGAAAACTACAACAATCAAAAAGTTCCTTATGTGCAAGTGCTCTGGGGACAGTGACAAGGAAAAACTACCTTTTAACAGGAAGTAACCTCCAGCAGAACCAGGCTCAGGGAGGCACAGGCATCTGCCCTGACTGATGAGGCGAGGAAGACAGAACAAAGACATGCAGTGGAAGAGAGCCAGAGATTAATAATAACTAATAATCAAGTAGGGTGTCTGTTGATGTGACATAGTTCATTTACCAGAGGGCGCTCTGCAACCAGGTGATCTGAGTGGAGCTGAGCATAGTGTAAACAAGTAATCCACGATTTTTTGTGACAATAAAACATTATTATTAAATTGCATTGTCATGATATTTTGTTAAGGACCTATAACTACACATACAATGTTAGGGAAACATTCATACTTTGTGTGTCAGAAAGAAAAGAATTAATGAGCTATTTATTGAATATTTAAAATCACCCAATATCAATATTGGTCTTAAAAATCCAGCATTATTGTGTTCTATGTTACCCATTGTTTGAAGGCCTGTTGGTGCAGCTTTATTAATTTGGCCATGACCATTTTAGTTTTGGAGGATATTTGGACAAGAGGGTGAAGCACATCCATAAAGTGAAGGATTGTATGAATGTTTGTATGTCTCTTCCTGTTAACCCTGTGGTGGACTGGTTACCTGTCAAAGGTAAACTGTGCCTGTTGCCCTGTGACAGGTGAGAGTGACAGGCTACTAAAAAGTCAGGAAGGTGACTGACTCACTTTTAAGGATAGCCTCAAGTGGCCATTTGAGGAACTGCAGCTGTTTTAAATTGACTCCCATCTTAAAATGTCCAACTTTACAATAGAAGGCGCTGTATCTGTACAATCTGGTACAACAAATGGATGTTTTATCAAAAAAAAACGCAAAAAAATGCAAACCTGTCACAGCAGTTCTGAGCAGTGACCACGTCCATCTTTTAAAAATACATACTCTTTTTACTCAAAAATAAGTCTAAGCTTATAAGCTATACTCTCACTGCTGCACATCGTGTATCTCACACACCTGCCACTCCTGACTCAATTGATTCCCCCGAGGTACTTGTTGCTGCCTTCTCCCTGCTGAGTTGAGCTCAGTGCTTCATTGTATGGAGTGCCACGGTAAGAGCCTCAATGTCACGCATTAATGCAGAGCATACAAGATTAGTTTTAACAACATAATTGCACCGTTCACCTTAACTGTGACATTGCTAAATCTTGTCTCACAGTATTATAAACCACCATGAAGGGTTTCTGATGAAACCCACACTCATGTCTCTTTTTTAAATAGGTATTTTCATCGTAATCACCGACTAATTCTTCACCTCCTCCTTGTTTTTCTCTCTCCTGTCGTTGCTGTGAATGCTGCCTCCAGACTGAGGGAGCAGTGGGTCATCAGGTTGGAGCAGAGGAATCAACACCTGCAGAGTTTCTTCGAGGAGAGAATGAGACAAGCGCAGAAATCCCAGCAAATCCTCAGAAAGACTCATTCACCCTGAAACCAGCAGATAAGCCAGGAGGTGGTTAAAGAAAGAACTCCTCCACCATCAGGCTGCAGACCAACAGCTGCTGTCCAGTTAATGTTTATGGTGCTAAAGGTTAGACCTTTACACATGTCATTTATTTTTATGAAACAGAGGAACTAAAACAACCAAAAAACAAAACGATATTCAGTACAAATTAAATCCACTAAAACTCCATGAACACTGTTCTACTTTATTGCTGACAGGTGCCACTGCTTAGTCAGTGTCATGTAAATATGGTGATGCTACCATGTGTTCTTAAGTAAGTAAATGTGATGTCTATATTTGCAATGATGACATTCAAAGATTAAAAATGCTTCATGTGTTGGCTGTTATTGATGCCCTGCATTGCTGAGAATGAACAGTACTGGGAATTAAAGAATGGCAATGGGTATTAAGAATAATACAGTGCAGCTTCATCACAGAGTAAACCGGCATTTAACCACAGAGCTGAAGCAATGCACAGGGCCATGGACATTAACCCGGAAGAGGGGCAGGTTTTTAGTGCTAGCAGTGCTAATGCTGGCCACAAATGTCAGCGATGGAAGAATGTTAATCCTAAATGCACAGGTAATATTACAGGTAATCCGGTATTTAAGCTCCATTAGACTGTGACCAGTATTTAATGTGTTCTGTCGTTTAGGTTTGTGATTAGTTAGTTATTTTGTTTTATTTAAGTAACTAGAGAAATATACGTGTTTGCTCTACACTCTGTCTGGATAATTTCTAGTGCCAAAGTGAAAAATGTCTTTTCACTTTGGCACTAGTCTTTTTTCTTTTTCAATTTTGGAGCAATAGCAACTATCCTGTCTCAGAGTGATGCTGGAAAACAGATTCATGCATTTGTTACTTCAGGGCTGGACTATTGTAATTAATTATTATCAGGCTGTTCTAAAAGCTCCCTTTGAAGCCTTCAATTAATCCAACGCACTGCAGTGAGAGTATTGACAGGGAGTAGAAATAGAGACCCTATGCCTCCAATATTAGACTTACCTCAATTAGCTCATTGTTAATCCAGAATTGTACTAGTATAAGTACACAGCCTTGAATAATCAGGCCCTTTAATATCTTAAAGACCTCAAAGTATGATGTTATCCCATTAGAGCACTTCACTCTCAGACTGCAGGCTCACATTTGGTTCCTAGAGTTTCTGAAAGTAGAACAGGAGGCAGAGCCTTCAGCTATCAGCCTTCAGGACACAGACACTCTGTAGTTTAAGATTAGGCTTTAAACTTACAGTATCAGAAGGTGCTGAATCATCCATTAGCTATGCTGCTGATTCCCATGATGCACTGAGCACCCATATGTTTATATGCCACTGCATTTCATTAACATTTTCCCCCTCTCTTCCTTAGTTTGTGGGGGTTTTTTGCCCTATGTACTCCTGTTTTCTCTTGTCTTTTACCTCACTCCCCTGAAGTGTTGCAGTAGATGGTTGACCCTCCCAAAATCTGGTGCTGTTGGAGGCTCTGTATGGCATCCGTAAACAGGGTCATCATTAGCATGGACATCTCAGGCATACAGCTGTGTTTGTGAGCTCAGAAGCCCCACCCACACAGTCTTTAACCCTTCTGTTTGGGATCACAGAATGCAATCTTGAAGCTCTGCTTAAACTAATTGTGCTTTTCCATATTTTCTATCATTAAAAACCCCTCAGACTTCAAACTGCTTTAAACACCTGGTTTAGGACATTTTATCAACTCCTTGCTTTCTCTGATGTTGGTAAGAAGGGATATCCCCTATATAGTCACCAGAGGCATATGGCTCTTGCTGTGAGTATAGAAAAAGCCAGGTGAACCGAAGCCCTGTCTAAGATAAAAATTGAAAATATTTTTTCATATCACAGTCACAGGGAATTGCTTTTTTTGTATCTGAAATTAATTAGCTTAGGGGTTTTGTCTTTAAAATAACTAACTAAATAGATAAATAAACTTACTTTTCCCCAATGTGCATATATATTTGCATATTTATTGTGACTCTAAGCACTGCACAAGGGCTTGTGTACTCAGATCCAGTGTATGTCTACAAATGTCAAATAAAATATTTTAATCTTTTTATCTTGAAGTTTATTTTGAACATTGAATCATGCAAAATTAAAGTCCTAATAAAATATGAAGCTAGGATAGAATAATCCTTTACTCTTATTTGAGTAGATCAAACTATGGTGCGACTTTTGAAGACTTTACATTTTAATACACTAATCATGCGTGTGAAAATGTGTACCGTGTAATATGCACAGTGTAATTGAATGCATACTGTACCTCATCAGTAGCTACTGTATATCTATATGAAAATAAATATAAAAATTTAAGCTTTAATGTTTTCTGAACGTATTCAGCATTAGTGCATGGTGTGCTGATTCTACATTTCTTCTTGTGATCACCAGATGGCAGCAACACACAGAAAAACACAAACAGCAACTCAGAAATACTTTTCTTATGTTGCGTAGTCAAAACATGTGACATCACTGTCTACACTCAATTTGCCATGTTTTGTTCCTGTTTTATATCCCTTATAGCCAATGAAGCCAGCACTGCACTTGCACAACAGTAGTTTGGACAAATTTGTTGCTTCCAACACGAAGAGCTTACAAGCAACCGCCATAAAAGAAAGAACTATTTTTTTCCACTTTGATGAGAAAGAATTGCAAAGATTTTCGACCTTAACTCCGTCTAACACCTTTGAGATGAACTGGAATGCCTACTGCAAGCTCTGCTGACCTTATCAAGCAGTGTCAGAGCTGAACTAACGCTGTGTCTGAAAGAGAGAAAATCCCAGCAGCATATTTAGAATCTCCAGGAAAGAAAGAAGGCGGAGGACCGGAGGCTGTTATAGCAGCACATTAATGCACACATATGGTTGAAAGGTTCATCTGTATTCATATATTTGGTGATGTTCAGTATGTTGTGTATGTCAGTAAATTTGATTTTTCTATGCCAGTATCTCCTTACCTTTTCCTTACTTCAAATTTCCTCTTGCTATTGATATTGGGTTAGAGATAGACTGCATTTTAATCACATGGTTTGGTCTCATAGTTCTTATAAGATTTCTTGCCAAACAGGTAAAAATATCAGAGAAAGGGGCTAATTTGTACTTTGTGCGATGCTCTGAATGTTAAAAGGAAAAAGTATTTCACATTCAGGTCTATTTCTGTGTCAGCGATCAATCTGAAGCAGATTAGTGGCACTGACCACGTTGACTCCTTTGTTTGAAAAGATCAGATTTCTTTGAGTTTTATCCTTCCATTGATCAACATTAAGTTCCTGGGATGGAATCAGTCGACTTATTCAACAAAATCAATCCACAGCTGCTGTTTACCCCTTAGAAATATGGCCGTGCCTCAAGTTTTTACAGAAAACATTGAATATCAAACAGCATTCTGACAAGAAACACGGCATCAGAACTAAGTATAAGAGTCAGAAGTCAGATTGTTATTCTCTTCAAAGAAGGGCATCAAATCATGGTTCGACTAGACAAGAGATGGTGCCAGAGGCACCTGAGTTTAGATTTTCAGTGGGAGTGACAAGGATGGACAGGATTAAGAATGAGTATATGAGACAGAGAAAAGAGGTGACACTTAGTTTGGACATGTGTGCAGGAGGGATACTGGGTATACAGAGAGAATGATGATGAAGATGGAGTTGCCAGGCAAGAGGAAAAGAGGAAGGTCAAAAATAAAGTTTATGGAATTTCAAAAAGAAGTACAAAAAATGAGAGGAAGATGATGATGAAGATGATGATGATGATGATGATGATGATGATGATGATGATGATGGGAAGAAAGACGATGAAAGAAAAAAAGAAAGACGATTTAGAAGAGGAGGAGGAAAATGAAGGAGGAGGAAGAAGATAATGAGAATAAAGTAGTAAAACGAGGAAGGAAAGAGGCAGTGTTTAAGAATTCATTTTAGTCAATGACCTTTTTTTCTGATGAAAACATGACAATAAGTAAATAAAAAGTAATGCACGAGGACAAAAACTGCAATGATTTACATTTTCATTAACAAACAAATGAGATAAAAATGTTCTTGAGAGACGAGATCCAATCAGAAATAATGAAATTGTGTAGAAAGGTGGGACAAGCTTCAAGGAAAATAAAACACTTTGTGAACCATGTGGTAAAAATATAACGAACTTTGTAAATATGCTTTATATTTTAGTCAACTGAATCGATTTCAGATTTACGATAATCTTATAGTCAACTGAAACCAGTGTAAAAGACTTTAGATTATGACACATTTACAAATGAGAACACCATTAAACGACAACCAAGCTTGGTATACAGAGATTCAAATAAAGCAACGTCACCATAGAATTTACTAAAAAAAAGAAAAAAAAGAAAACTAAGACTCCAATCAGCACAAGTCCTGGGAAATAAAGATTGTCTATTAAGGTCAAGTGTTTTGTCCTTTCAAGAAATGCAGTTGTGGTCTAATGTTTTTTTGTGAGTTACAACATCCCTACATGTTACCAAAAAATGGGGTTAAAAGTTGAGGTTATTGGTTAATCCATGTTAGAGATGAGTAGCAGAAGTCTGAGAATGATAACATGTTACAAACCAGCAAAATGTGTAATAGTGCCAATAAAGCAGTCCACTGGTCTTTTGTTACAGACAACATAACTCTGCAGGCACAAAATATACCTTAAATTAAAATATATATTTTTCAGAGTGTAATTCTCTGAAGGGACATGTCAGCTGGCAACCAAGAAAATACAGCTTCGACAAAAGTGAGAATCGCATTTTAATGACAGCCACGATCTTTTTCTAACCTAATTGAGAAGTTTTATTGCCTAAACCTCACCAAAAACTTTCTGTCCAGGAATACATTTCAGTAGATTCAATTTTGTGAGTATTTCTCGAACATGACTGTGATGATCAAACCCACAGTGAAATATTATTCAAATCGGGGGTTGTCCAAATCGACTTTTCCACTGACAAAGGGATAGCAGCCCTCCATTCTTCATAGAAGTGCTTTACTCTGCAGTTTGCATCTTTGTGGGGAAGGAATCATGCTGCAGCAGGATAATGAGCCCAAATACACCTCAAATCTTTCAAGAAGGGCTTGAAGATTAAAACCTGCCATGGACTTTCCACCACAGTGACCTGAAATCAACTCCACACATGAGCGAAGTTGAAAACCGAGAAAAACAAACATTTTGGACATCATAGGAAACATCTGGGACAACATAGGCTGATTTTGCACAAACCTGTTGAATCCTTGGCCTCATATGTGTCCTTGACACGAGTGTGGTGTCACTAAAAGGGAACGATGATGTGCACGCTGGGTGACCTGCGGGTTCTGAAAAACTTTGTGAATAGATGAGACTGGACGTGACCTGCTAAATTTAAAGAATGACCTTGCTGCTGACAAAGAGAAAAACCTGAGTCATTGCTGCTGCTGCTGATAAAAACCCAAAGAGAGCAGAAACAAAAATATTCTGAGTTAGAAATAATGATGATGACAGTGGTGATGATGCTTTCGTCCCAGTGGTGGTGAGACTTGGGGCCTGTTACAGTTTGATATTCTCTGACCGTAGACTGTGAGCTGACTAACCTTCACTGTAAAGGGTGAGAACAGCTGTTCTTCTGAATTAGGCAAATTGAAGCTCCAATATTTCAATTCACCGGGCAGAAGGTAAATAGAGGGCAGGAACTGATACATATTAATATTTAGTACTATATAGCATCAATCAAAACACTTCTTATGCAAACCATAAAGTAGTGTGGATGTAGCTTTTAGTGTAAACTCTATCTACAACCCCAATCCCACAAATGTTGTGACACTTTTTACAATTTTATACCACCTGACTTGACCAGACTTATGTGATATGCTATTAGTTAATGTAAATCTATTGATCATCCTGCTGTGATTTCAGAGGCTAAGAGGCCTGTATGTGTGGTGGACCCAGAAGCAGACTCAAAGGACTGATTAGACTGGTAACAAAATGCAACTTTATTTAATTCAGTGCCAGTAAGTTAAGTCAAAATAAGCCTCATTCTGTTCAGCAGGTTTGGATTTCCTTGCACAGTGACAAAGCGTTTAGCTCAGGCGCTAAAGACTTATGCTTATACTCCTGCAACCCATACAGAAAAAGAAAATCCTAATTGTATTTTATTTACACACAACAAGAACGGGATAAGTTGAAATGAACTGGGCACAAGTGTTAGTGGAAGAAATACGCTTGTCACTACTCAGTAAACTAATTTCTGGCATTTCTATACTTCAGCTAATATTCTCTGGACTTGATTACTTACACAAATTATGTCCAGTAGACTTTTTCTCTGCCAAATAGAAGGATCATCTCAATTAATTCAAAAGAATTCATAATATTTACAAATAAGAGGAATTGTTTTCCTTGTTTGCTTCTACTGCTTCTGTTACTGTCTTATTTTTCAGCTATGCAAATATGCAGTAGTGCATAAAAATCC
>VUQG01020255.1:11166-21561 GCA_015106755.1 Etia nguti
AGTAGTGCATAAAAATCCTACAAACCATCTAACAATTGATGATTCTGCCACATTGGTGGCATCTGCTGGACTGGAACATGGAACCAAACATGGTAACTGATGCATTTGTCCTGCGAGGGTACAATTCTTCAGCTCAATGCAAACAAGAGGAGCTCACTGTAACAAAAGTGAGAGCTTAAAACCAACAAAAGCATCAGACGGTATTTAAAATTTAATGTTTTTTAAGACTGGAATAGAGCTTTTGCTTCTCGGATGATGGAGTACATTCATTGACAGCATAAGGGATACAAACAGACACACTTTTAATTTGTTCCTTAGTCCAGTGCTTATAAATCCCTTTCATTAAAGAGCTTAAAACTTTTCTGCAGTCCCTGTACAGACTTTATGTTCCTCTGTCACACCACATCCTCATCTTTGTCAGTGAGCCACAATAAAACATAGCTGGGGGCCATAAAAAACAGCCTGTATTATGTTTTTGACACTGTAATTCTAATACTCTAACAATGACTTGCAAAAGAAATGATATGTAACTTTAAATTAACAATGGAGTTCTCTGAAAATAATCCTTAATTAATTAGAGGATAAAGGTCAACAGCGTGTAATTGGTACACTTCGAAGGAACATGTTCTAATTAAGTAAAAAGGGTCCTTTATTCAGTTCACAGCAGGTCAGTGGAACATGGAAAATGTAAAAAAGGCTGTTATTTAATAAAAGTATAGACGCCTACAAATATAGATTTCTATGGCTTTTACACCTTTATACCTACTGAATGGATATTTTTTAAGTTTATCCAGTTAATACAATTTCTTTTCACATTTCTTTAAAGGAAATAATTGGTTGGCTATGAGCAGGACTGCATTAACAGGTTGTTTTGAACAATTTAATTTTTCATTGGCCAAATTTCACAGCTTTTTGATCACGCTTCATAAACATGTCTAGAGGGGTCTTTAAGCATAGTCGCTATTAAATCATTAAACTTAGATCATTATTCATTGATTGGTATCTTCTTCACACTGCATTTCAGAGGCCAGTCCACCAATGTGTCCCATAAATGTTTCAGTGCTGGGACATGTTACGAAGACCTGCACATTAATGTCACAGTGTCTTCAAAACGGCTTCCAATTGGAAAAAGAGAGTCACGGTACAAAGATGTCTCTGTTGGCTGAGTGTGAGGACAGAGACTGCTGTACAAAGAAATTACTGATTTATCACGAAAGCAGAAGCATCAAGAAAAATTGTCCTTTACTGGCAAAGAGCAGGCTGTATGTATGCACTTTACCAATGTACCTTGCCTATTAGTTCGCTCTGAGGTTTCTCTTTCCCTTCATTCGCATTTAAAAAAAAAAAACCTTAATGGCCGCTCAGTGAAAGGTTGCTGACTTACAATTTAATAAAAGTTTTTAAAAAGGCCAGTAGTGACTAAAAAAATACAAAAAACAAGGCAAAATCAAAAGCAGGAAATGGCCACAAAGCTGAAACCGCCAGCTTTACGTTATTTGGAATTTAAAAAAATTTTATTCACTTTACTCATTTCTGCTTGCTTTTAATTGTTGCCATAACAACACATTATAACAGTTTATGAATTTCCTACATAACAAATCACCTAATGGGCAGACGTTAGGTCACAATCTAATTTAACCAACTGGAACCTAATATAGCACAGGTAATAATTTCACTAAGCTTCTTTAGGTTTAAAGATTTATTTAGGGTTCAAGAAAAGATAGGGTGGGCTATAAATGTTTATTCCCATGCTGCTATGATCGAAAACTCTGGGGCAAAATTGCAAATAAACAGCAGCTTTCCATGATAAAGTGACAGTTTGATGCTTTGTTAACCCATCCATCCACCCCAGATTACACAATTACCAGTTTGGACTGGGCTAACAGAGAGAAACAGACAATGATTACCAACCATAGCCAGGTTCATCAATTAATTCCTATCCCTCTCAACACTGCACTGCCAAAAGGAAATAAAGCAAAAGGAAATATTTTTTGAAGTACTTCACTTTCATTGTATTGCATCATTTCCTGTTAGCACAAAATGTTATGAGTATGGTCTTGTCCTATACAGTGACTGAAATTGAGTAAACAAATGTTTCTTTATTCTACATACACACAGAGTAACAGTATGTTTGTAGCTATGTGTAATATAATGTTGCTGCAGGTCTTAAAACAGATTTTTATCCAACACTTTATGCATTTTTATATAACTAATTATAACATGTTGTAGCATGTTTGTGAAGTAGTTAGCACAGAAAGAAGTTTCCTGGGGCTAAAAATTACTTAAAAGCATATACAACAAAGCAATCTATAAATATGGTTAAATGTGACTTGTAGTCTCATGTGCTTTGACTGGTCAGTAAGAGTAAAAAATAAAATGAAACACTACACAGATGCCTGTCCCTCACTCCAGAGGCTTCTGCTGAGTTTCCTTTGTTGTTTTCAATTCAATTCAATTCAATTCAATTTTATTTATATAGCGCCAAATCACAACAACAGTCACCTCAAGGCGCTTTATATTGTGTAGTAGATCGTAAGATCGTGTTCATCTCTGTTTGTGTGGCACTTGTTCCCAGTTCACCTGCAAAAAATCATATTCATCCACCAATCAAGTATCCATAGTAAATAAACCTCAGGTCTCCAGGAGATTTTCCATCAGACAGCTCCATGTACTACTAATACAATACCAGAATCTAGGTTAGCACATTTTTCCTTGTGTTGTTTGACCTCATAGTAGCTTGTGTGTTCTAATCTATTACCCACTACTGCCAGCCTCACTTAGCTACCTGCCAGTGAACCATCAGCTTCCAAGCTTCCCAGACCAGCTCCCTATTCCACAGCCACCTGCTCAACTCACTTTGCCAACCTCCAATCTCTGCTAGCTACCATTCACTATGAGAGACCATCTTTTGCCACCTCTGCAATCCTGGAAGTATTACAAAAAAAATCCTGCTCAACTGCTTAATCTGACTCTTTCAGAATCTTGTACAGTTTTTAACAAAAACAGTCCACAGTCTATGAGCGGCTGACAAATATCAAAAACTTCAAATATTTTAAAGCTAAATCCTTCTTTTTTTATACCAATACTGTCTTCCATTGTGAAAACTTACTCTCCTTTTAGGATCTGCTCCAGATAAAAGCAGTAAAACCTTCTGCACAGATTATAACTGTTTAAAGCCAAATTACAGTCTAGCGAATAGGGAAAAAAATGCAGTTTTAACTGGAGACACAGAGGGAACTGTGAGTGCTGAGTTTTAGAATCTTTACTTTTTCATCTTTATGTAACATCACCATTCACTTGACAGCTGTTATTCACACTGTATGATTTACTGCACATCTTTTTTAATGGTTCTTTTCACACACGGCTGCAAAGGTTGATTAACAACTGAACAAAAGTTCAATATTATAATTAAATATCACTTAACAGCTCAAAATCTTTTTGAACTTCTTGAGCCCAGAAAACAATTTACTACCATCCGAGTTAAAGTTATTTTTAGATGTCAGTTGCAGTCGGAGTTGATCATCAGGAGGCAGCATCAACAACAGCAGCATTGTGATTTATGGTCGGCAGGGGGCATTGACGATATCCAAACTAACAGAGAGGGACCGCTGATTTTTCACATTATCTGATGTGATCTGGATCAGTGCTGAGTTTAACAGCCGGACTCCCCTCCATGATGACTGTTTGTTCTGTGATTTTCAGGACTGAAGCTCTCAGCAGCTCATTATGAGGCCTGTTCACACACTAAAGCTCTCACACAGTAAAGCTCATTTGGTTAAAGTGCTCAGCAGTGACCCCAAATCCCTTAATTTCCTCTCCAGCAAACTGTTGGTACTTAGAGACTCAATGCAGTTCACAACTGAGCTAAAAAATCCCAGACAAACTTTCTGGGGTCTTTGCTCTGTTAAACCACTGATACAATGCAAGTAACTTGGCAAAAACAAAGGAAAAAAAGAGCTGTCAGTGCACCAACACTCAAACAATTTAGCATACGTTAATATCAATAAGTTATACACAAAGTCCAAAACATTAGGCTCACTGGTTCTTGCTGAACACAATAATCTTCAAAAATGTCTGAAATATTCACTAATCAGCCATAACAATAAAGCCAACAACAGCACAAGACTTGGTTGAGAAACTGCCATTCTTGTGGATATTGCCTTGACAGGTACCAACCTAAACACAACTACAGAGCAAATATGGTAGCAAGCTCCTCCAGCACTACAATACATACTGTCACACTTCTAAAACCTGCTCAGGAACAGCTTGAGCAACCTGACAAAGACCCCAAGGTGTCTGCTGTCCTTGACCCACCCTTCTTTATATCACTGATTCAGTACATTTAAGCCCCTTCTCCATTAGTACCTACTCAGATCGACTCGGCACAGTTAGCCACGGTTTTCAGTTAGGTTTTCCATTAGGTCATCGTATCTGCTTGGCCAGGGTTCCAAGCGATCCAAGCACTTAAATGTTACTAAAATGTAATGTCATCACGTTGCATGCCACCGATTGGCTGTTCAGTAGCGTCACTGGATGAGTCATGAAAGCGTCATCAGGAGGCAGCATCAACAACAGCAGCATTGTAATTTATGGTCAGCAGGGGGCATTGACGATATCCAAAAATCATGAAAATTAAAACCGCCACTTTTGAAACCTGGCAATGGGGAAAATGCCTACAAAAAACAATACTGTGTTACCCTGAGTTTGATGACAAGCCACAGACCGAGCAGCAGGTATTTTCTTGCCTCGACGTCCACCTTTGTTGTAGCGTTCGTGTCGCATATTAATTATGTCGCGGGACTACATCCCGTTGCTATAACAACAAGCACGCACACTGAATTGTAATGGAAACCAGTCGATCCGAGTCAAATCGTGGCGAGTCGATCCGAGTAGGTACTAATGAAAAAGGGGCTTTAGGTTTGTGGGATTTTGTTTATTCACAGTACTCTTAAGATTTTAGTCAGGCTGAGGATTAGACTGACTGAGCCATCGCAGCACCTTGATTCTTTTATTTTTCTGCCAACCTGCTGTAGGTGTGTGGGTCACTGTCCCAGTCCAGGATCTAATATGTCGGACAGATTGAGTCATGCTGTCTTTGGTATACAGAAGAGTTCATGGTTGATTCAATGACTGGAAGGTGCCCAGGTCCTGTGGCTGCAAACAAAAAACAAACAAAAAATATCTGGCACCCTTCAGACTTTTAGTAGACCACCTATGGTATCAATTTCAAAATCCTCCCATTGTTCTCAAGTTATTACATTAACATTAACAAGGTCACAGAGGTTTAAATTCATCTAAGATGTTTGGTAGAGGGGTAAAACGCCCAAATCAACAGGCCTCCACGACAGTTGGTCTGATTTTGGCCAAACATGGCACTATGCATCATGGTCCATTTCCATGTTAGTTTCATCTGTCCAAAGGGCATTGTTCCAGAAGTTTGCACTGTCATGAACTTTAACATTTAACGTGTGGCCTGTAGAGTCTGAGATGCAGTTCTTGGGTTGTTTTGTTGTTTTGAGCATTGGATGGGATGACTTTGGGAGGGGCAGTGTGGCATTGTGTTAACACACACACAATCCTGCTCCAGACAAGCTCACTGCCAAAGGTTCTGATTTTATAGAGGTACTCACACTTGCGGATGATCAGTTAATCCAGTGCATTTGATTAACACCACTTAACTGCTACTTACTCTCTTTATTCCTAAGAGTTCATTTTCTTTCTTTTTCACACGACTGTATTTATAATGTGGCACATTATAGCTGCTGCTCAGTTTTTGTTTTGTTTTTTTTAATTACTCACAATCATCACTGTAACAAGAAGAATTTATACATTCGTGTGGGATCATTTCCAGCAGTACGTTAATACGTATTTGGCATGAGTATTTCTGGTAAACCAAAGTGGCAACCTCTGGGAGTTGGGGGGAAACTAAAAATTACAGCTCCTCTTTGAAGTTAGCTCAAAAAGTGAGTCAGTCCCCATTGATTTCCATCTTAAAATGTCCAAATTTACAACAGAAATAAACATGTTTACATCCTTCTACAAAAAAAGAAAAAAAAGAAAACAAGATCTCATCAAAGGTCACTTCACAAACTAAAGGGTGATGGCATGATGGCTAAGCTCATCTTAAACCCTGCCTTACTCAGCCACACTATTTTTTCACAGCTATGATGAGGGAAAGATTTTTGGTTGCAAAAAGTTTAATCAAATATTGTCTCACTATAAATTCTTGGACCATAACAAAATTTGTACATTATGTGGAGTTATTAATAAATGTTTTCTGAAAGTAATCCACTTGAATTTGGTGGTTTTTAACTGATCAGCACAGAAATGAAAAACACTCACAGTAGCTGCTTTACCACACAGTGTTACTCCCTGTATTACATGCACTCTCAGTCATATTCATAACACCTTTTTAATGCTCTATTGTTAATTTAGTCAGATTTAAATTTTGGCAAAAAATCTGTTCAATTTTTCATCCTGTAAGAGACTGCGCATCTCTCAACCAGATCCAGAGCTGCTTTTTTTTCTTCTTCAAACATTTTCTGTGATTTTATAAAACAGATGCTCTCTGTTTCTTTGTCATTTTGTTTGCTGTGTTTGTCTCTCGAGTTTCTCAGCTGGTTGTTTTTGTTTTACCCGCCTGCATAGCACACATGGTTGGTGGATAGATGCTGCTTCGTACTAAGAGCACACTGATGACATGAAAATACAATGTTCTAGCAGGAAACAAAGCAAGCACTAGAGCTCCCCAACAGGTGTGCAAAGTGACAAAGTGAAGTGTGTATAAACACTCAGAGTCGGCTGGGCAAAGACTACTTTAGAGCTGAGAGGTGGGTAAACAGTGTTTATGAGCATTTAGTCTCCTCTACAGCCCTGTGTATCAGAATATGCATATAATACTTGTTTGGGGAGTTATTTAAATGTTGGCTTTAGGTATTTGATTGGATTAATACTTACAATATACAGAGCACAACCAGAGGCAAAGCATGAAAAGCACAATGGCAACACAACAGCACCTTCAGCTGTCCAGTTCAGTGTACACGGGATGCATTTAGAATGGAGAACATCAATCCAGTCTCACAAAAATGTGCAAATGATTAATTGGTCCACATTTTAAAACATTTTCCTTTCAGTTAAAAGAAAGATTGAATTTTATTTTATTTAAGTTAAAAAGCCACAAAGCCCACCCATGAGTGCAGGTGCATAATTTCTCATAGGCTTGTAAAAGAATAGAAAAAGTCACCACCTTCAGAGGAATGCAGGTTTTTATCCATTTAAACATTATCTTGTTGTCTGTAAAGTAAATGTTGTCCATAAAGAAAGTGGCGATCGTGAAGATCGCCAGCAAACCTGGCAAAACATATAGATTTAGGACTGCATTTTATCTGCATGTTAAACAAACCTGGGTTAAGTAACCAAGAGATGTTACGTCTCAATTATAGTCCTTAAATGTGTTTGCCTTAAAATTTAAGACTTCCATTTAGGTTTGATATACAAGGGAAAATTCCATATACAGGTGTAGATACGAGCCTAACCCTAACCCTACCCTCACTGGCGCCCCGGTAGACAACAAAAGGTCAAACTAAACTTACCAAACCCCTTTAGTCACTCACAGTAATGGACTGAAAAAAACTTTACAGTTGAGTGACATTAAGGCTGTAAATGACTGGAAATGCAACCTTTTTTGTGAAATACCTTGTGAAACTGGTCGTCTCTCTGTTCAAGTAGAATTTCAGGCCTAATAGCTCCTTATTTACTGTTCAATACAGTTATTTTGCACTGAGTAATGCACTCTGTCTGAACGCTGAATGGTCAAACCCCCTAAAATCCTTGCTGGAGTCTGACAACGTGAAGCATAGTTACAAGAAAAAAATGCCAAGACAAAAGTTTGAACTGCCATCCGTTTAGAAACCAGGATCTCCGATGGCATACACGTTAAATTAACAGACACTCTAGATGACAGTGACAACACAAACACTCAGGAAAAAGCTGTTTGTCAGGCTGATGAGATAAGGACAATATAGCCTGATAGATGTACAGTTGGCCTTTTTTTGGCACAGATGGAAGCTCATACATTCAGCTCCCGACAGCAAGTTATTGATCAGCGTCTGTGCTCCCAGCTCAAGTCAGAGAAGGCTGCCTTCACCACCTGCTGTTTGACAGAGCTGAAACCACATCAGCATGCTGCCTGGATGACTCACTGGATAAAGCACTGTGCTATGTCTACTTTAAGGGACTGCCATTAAATGTGTGTATAGCATTCAAGACTACAGTAGGCTCTTAAGACAAGGCGAACTCAAGAGTGGAAGGCAGAAACCAACCCAAAACAGAAATGCTACAAATATGAACACAAATACGAGAGTCAAAGCATCGGCTCCACATTTAGACTCTCTATTTTGAGTGCATAAATGACTCTGTACATATGACAGGTATATGTACATGGTACGCGAGTTGAATATAGAATGCTGTACTTCACTACGTCACCTTCTTGGTTTTGAGGCCAACTAATTTTCAGCCAGTAGGAGAATACATCACCTGATCGCAATGCCATCCATCTATCCATCCATGCATTCATTTGTTTCCTTAACCATGTATCCACAAAGCAGGGTAGATAGTTTATTTACCTTATGCATTCCAGACTGCAATGTCAATAATAGCTAACTAACCTGCCTACAAGATAACATTTTTATCAAGAATAGGCTGTACAGGTGATGTAGTAGTTTTTGGTGTGCATGCATGTTAAATTCATCTTCACCTTAGAAGAATTCAGTAGGCTATTAAATGTCTAATTAGAAACATATGTTTCCACTGTATGTTTGCAACATGTTGCAATTGTCATTTTTAACAACAGCTAGCTAACTAGCAAGGTAACAAATTTTCATCAAGCACTGGAATTATACAGTATGTGTTGTGGTATTTATGCATGTTAAATTATTAAAATGTTGAAGAAATTGTGTGGCTTTGCAGAGTCTAAATGTTCAGAAAATGCAAAAACTAGTGCAACAGTCTTAGGTAATCGTATGTAGTATATAGCCCTACAGTGTATGGCATGCAAGTGTAATAACAGTAGAATCTAAACAGAGCTATGGTTTATGATTTTATTTTTTAAACTTTGGAAAGCAACATTTTGATTTTCTTTTTTTTTGACATTCTAACTATTATTTTCCCATGGCTGATCTTTTTATTTTATCCCATCTGTGAAGTTGCCTAATTTGTCTCTTTCAGTATGAGTGCTATAAATCAATCCCTGATTAATAAATAATGATAACTGAGATATTGGTCCACAGCATGGAGCAGTCATTTGTAAAGACAGCTGTTCTGCTGTTGGAGGGCTTTGCTGTTGTGACATGCTCAGTTGAATTGCACTTTGTCTTTGCTGTTCTTCTCCATGACGGGTCTAATGAGTAGTGGAGCAGGGCCACAAGACTCAACTGCAAACAGATGTTTGGGGACTTCACTATCCGTTGAAGCTGAAATGAGGATTGTGAACTTATGCCCAGTTCTACAATAATTTATATTTATAAAACAGAAACCAAAGATGACGCTCCCTCTAGTTGCCTGGAGCACAGTTCTTTTTACTCTGCATTAATAAATATAGTGTGCACATGTGCAAGGTCATCATCATTGTGTACTGGTGCACCAACAACACAGTTAAAGTCGTCCACTGCTGCCCGGACATAGAATACATGATGGTTCAGTGTAGACCCTTCTACTTGCCGAGAGAGCTCACAGCGATCACAATAATAGCAGTTTATGTGCCGCCGCAAGCTAATGCTAAGTCAGCCATGGAGCTACTCCAGCGCTCCATTAATAAACAGCTAACAACGCACCCGGACTGCGCTGTGATCGTGGCAGGAGATTTTAACCACGCAAACCTGAAATCTGTCCTGCCTGGATTCTTTAAAAACGTGAGCTTTCCGACTAGGGAAAACAACACACTAGACCAGGTCTACACCAACATCCCAGATGCTTACAAGGCCACCCCCCTGCCTCATCTCGGACTCTCTGATCATCTCTCTCTGTCCCTGATCCCTGCTTATAAACCTCTAATTCAAAGACAAAAACCATCTGAAAAAACAGTAAGAGTGTGGACCGCGGAAGCCACCACGGCCCTACAAGACTGTTTTGATAACACGAATTGGAGTGTATTTGCAGAAGGATCAGACTTGGAGGGCCACACATCTGCCGTACTCTCATACATCAGCTTCTGTACTGAGAGTGTAACAACAACAAAGACTGTTAAAGTGTTCCCGAACCAGAAGCCATGGCTCAACAGTGAGGTGAGAGCCCTACTAAGAGCACGTGACAGCGCCTTCAAATCAGGAGACCAACAAGTCTACAAAGAGGCACGCCAATCTCTGCTTAAAGGCATAAAAGAAGCCAAGCACAAATACA
>VUQG01020256.1:0-23371 GCA_015106755.1 Etia nguti
ATCAGACAGGTCCCACCCCTGACTATCTCTGATTGGTTTAGATCACGATATGGGCATAATGTGCGTCTGTTGTTGACCACACGGAGACTTTCAGAGTTGCGAACAGTTGGTCGCACTGGTGCAACCTAGGATTTTTTTTAGTCGCACTCTAGAGCCCTGCAGATAACTTAAAAATGTTATTGTTTGGCTTTTTTCAGTGTTTTATTTGTTCGTGAGTAAATCGGTTTGGCTGAGATCAAAGTTATTAGATTAGATAAAATAAAACTTTATTAATCCCTCGGGTGGGTTCCTCCTTGGTTTTCACACAGCTGAATGAACATCAAACAGAAAACTGATTAAACAGAAGTGTGAGATGGTCGAGAATTTACTCCAGTGTCCTGTTATATTTGAGATAGCAAGGAGCAGACGGCTGAGTTTATTAAACTCCACCGAGGCAGCGGTGACGCAAATCTGAAGGCTAGACTGTCCAATTTCACAGCCATTTACTTCCGGCCTTCTCGGTCTTCAAAGGACCCAGCCCACTTAGACCGCGAAGGCCGGGTCCTCCGAAGGATGCAGCCTACGCTTTGGGACACAGCTATAGTCTCACTCAACACACACTTCTGTTCATCAGTGCTTTAATTAACCAATAACAAGAACTAAATCAAAACTAACGCATGTGGAGAACAACCACCATGAAATTTATCAACACTTTCAAGAACAAATAAAAAACGAGATGAAAATGTTCAGGAGAGACGAGATCCAATCAGAACTAATAAAGGTGTGCAGAAAGGCGGGATGAGTTTGGACGTGAGCCAATCAGAAGCTAGCTCCTACTATCCCTGCTGCTCGTGAGGAAGGGAAGAGCAGACTTACGGACACGTTCACAGTCGATTTTAAGGAAAATAAACCGAAACTCTGACCAGCAAAAACTTTACACTTTAACTGAATCAACATTAGATTTTAGTCGACAAGAATCTTAATCGACTAAAACTAAAACAACTTTGATCTGTAAACACCGATGTCCAAACTCAGTCTCACCTGTGAAGGTGAGGAAGACGAGGATAATAAGCTCTTACCTGCCGGCTCCTCAATGTGATAGAGAATGTAGAGCAGGCAGAAGAAGAGCTCGTTCCCGGCGCACATCACAAACAGGACTGGCTGCAGGACACACACACACACACGCACACACGTTCACTGACTGTTCCTGTAAAATTCAATCGGACACGTTTATCGTACGACACACAGACCTTGGAGGTGTAGTAGAGGCGTAGGATGGCGTTCCCGGAGAGGTCGATGGTTTTATGACTCGCTGATCCCTTTACTGTCGAGCTGAGGATGACAGATAAGAAAACACGATCAGCCGCCACCGCAGCACAGTGCCTCGTCCTTACACCTGTCATGGCTCTAAAATGGGTCACTGCGTAATGCGGTCCGATTCATTCTGTTCAGACCACACAGCTAAATATGACTTCAACTTAAAAACCACAGAAGCATCGCTCACCTGTGCAGGTGCAGCCAGTGGCTGGCAATGTCCAGACACATGCTGAGCTGGAACAGGAAGGTGTAGGAGGGGTAGAGCAGGGACAGGTTGACCAGCAGACACATGGTTGCGCAGCGGTCGGTCAGCATGTCCAACATGGCGCCGAACTTAGTGGCTGAAACAGACAGAGAGCGGCCCGTGAGACCAGAACACAACCTGCTACAGGAACCGTCACGGCTACAGTTCCTCTGACGTCCACCAGAGGCTCCAGCAGCAACTGAGTCAAAGTTAAAACTCTACAGCAGAAATAAACACAGCCTGAAGCTGCCACAAAGATTGTCTCACGACACAGCGAGCATAAAAACGACCTGAGACGTACACAGAGATCTACTCAGGGGCGTCCTCCTACATCAGCAGGTGTTTCTGCAGACATGGTAGATGTTGCACGTGATTGGACAGCGAGGGGTCCACCTCACCACTGCATGCTTTCAACCAACCATGGTGACCCACTCTGACTGTGAAGCAGTGAGAGTCGTTAAAATAAACCCACCACACTCGTTCCATCTTTTAAATACAGAGTGTGGTTGTCACTCAGCATAAACATCAGGAAAACAAACACGTCCTCCATCCCACATAAAACCCACATTCAATCAAATCCTGCCTTCAGGAGTCAAACCCTGGACGTCTCTCTCTCTCTAACACACACACACGTGTGTATATACGTACACTGATTAAGCGCTCGAGCTGCATGGCCATCAAAGGCGTCCAGCAGAGCACTGAGCAGGTAGCAGAAGACGGCCGGCCACGGGCAGCAGGGCATAAGAAAGAAGGAGATCAGGGCCAGCACCACCCGGGCGTAACCTGCAGGATCCAACCAAGGTGGAGGGATTTATTCAGAAGCACAACATCTGGCTGTTTAACAAATGTTTTCAACATTTATTATCTGTGATGGGAAAATTCCTTCTTACTGTATATTATTTGTCATTTTTTGCTAAAATACTGCACTTTGTTATGTCTCTACACTTATGTTACACCTACCTATTCCTAAAAAACATATTTTTAAGACAAAAATTACAAAAGACAGAGGCTTATAAAATACTTCATTACACTGGGCACAGTTTAGTCCACATACGATAAATATTCTATATGTTATTGTTCATAACTGAAGGCATTTAAAAGCATCACATTGAAGTTGTAAAAACCCATCACTCAGTGGCCTGATCAATCTTTTTATCCACAATAAAACCGGACAGATTTCAGAGGGAAAATGTTTATTTATTAATACGGTAGCAACTACAATACAATAACACAACGTGCCGTCCTTTACCGATCATTTCGGCTTGATTTGGTTTCCACTGTGACGTTAATTAGCCCAGTTTGCCCAGATAAAGCAGATGAGCCGGATCTCTAAATTGGACGTTTTTTGAATGGAGTTTGGTGAATTTTACATTTCGCCGGCTAAAGCTAAGCTAGCTCCGCGTCGCTAAAGGCGGGAAAACTCACCGATTAAATTAGGAACGAAGAGGAAAATGTTCTCCGGCTCCATGTCTGCAGTCTGCGGTAGTTTGTGCGCCAAACGGAGCGCCTGTTCTGCGTTTTTGTCCGCAACGGGATCTCTGAAGGAAACTGCAGGCGACTGTTTGAAAAGGTCACTTCCTGTCGTCCAAAGGGTTCTCCACCGGAAACAACGAAGTTACAATTTCCGGTTGTTTTCAGAATAAAAGCGCAATGTTACGACAGTGATTTGTTGTTGTTTTTAAATAAAAGAACTTATAGAAAAACAAATTAAAGGGAGATTATGCTGTCACATTATTGGAAAAAAAATAATCAAGCAGAGAAACTTATTTGTGTGTCTTTAAGTTTGATTTGGTAGGATTTGCTCCACCTCACCTCGCTCTCTGATAAAGGAAACAAAACATACGTGATTTTTTTTTATTTATTTTACCAACAGCGGCCATAACACAACATCAGACTAACACACATATTTAAAAGCCATTTACATGGAGAGACTCTGTAAGCCAAACCCACTCTCTATTGTGTTTTAGTCTGTAATTCTAACACAAACAGCAAAGCTTTCTAAAAAGACAAGCGTCATTCTTATTTGCACTTCCTTCTGGAGCCCAGCGAGGAAATCTCTCATACAGAGGACTCATGCTGAGGAAAGTCCTTAATGCCGCCCAGTAAATTCATAAGACTTCAGGATGAGAATTGGAAGCAGAAAAACTGCGCTGCAGTTTGATGGAACATCGTTTTATTTCCACCTGCACAGTGCCGACACCTTCCTACAACACAAAAGCTCTCCGCTTCAAACCCCCGAGAACATCTGGAGTAAAACTGTCTGGACCAGCCTTTGGGGTAAAGTTTTACTGTGAAATTTGGAGACCCAAAAGTGCCCAATGAAGATAAAATAATAAAGAAATTTTTTGCAGAGACAGAAAAACATGTCATATTTTACAGATTTATTACAGCCATTTATTTTTATTTTGACTTTGAGTGGAAATAATGGTGCCATTTCTTTCTGTTGTCTCATTTTGACACTTTTGTTCCTCCACACACCTGAAACACTTCAAAAGAAGTTTTTAAAATTTGTATTTAAAGATTTTTAAATCTTAAATATCTGAAGCCTGAACAGAATTTTAAAAAGGAATTCAAAAAGTGAAACATCAGGAGAAAATCTAGAAGAGCAGCTGAAATCTGAGAACATTAACACATCACCCCCTGGTGGTGAAAAGCTCGGTTAAATTTTACAGTCTAATTAAAACAAATCTTAAATATTCATGAAACGATTTAATAGAGGAAACGACAACAAAGCAGTTTCTCTTTTTGTTCTTTTATTTCTCAAAAATTATTTTATTACGTTTCTGTACAACTCATTTTTCCAACGCTCCTGAAACACTCAACCTGAACATTTTCACTTCGACCTCCTGCGACATACACACACCCTTCATCCTGCTCTGCACACAAACAGCAGTCGACTCTCCCTCCTCTTCGTCACGCTGATGGCCTCAAACGCTCCCGGGGATTTTTCTTCTTTTTTTGTTGTTGAAAGTTTAAAGCTGCAGGAGGAAATGTGAGGAATCGAACAGAAACATTATTTAAATGTTTCCCATCGACTTTTGAATTCGGTAACTTTGCGCTTTCAAACAGAGTGAACCTTCAGTTTTTAAATGTCAAACTGTCCTTGAACACACCACAGAACAATCTGAGACAATGAAACAAAATGTAGAAAAAGTGAAAAATGTGGAGCTGAAACTGTAAATCGATAAAGATTGAAACTTTTGCTGCTAAAGACATCTTTTTCTAGTTCTAAAAGTTTGTTTTACATGATTTTAAATTTAATTCCTTTGTATTTTTAGGACTTGTGCTGTAATTTAGTACATAAAAACTTTGTTGGAAAGAGAACAATCAGCAGAAGAATAATTAGTGTTATTTTATGATATTATAAATTTTAAATAGATTCTTCTGTGAAAATCTTTCCTCTTATAGGAGACATTTTGAAACATTGGAAAAGCTCCAACATGACAATCTAACTTTGTCCAAGAAAAATTACTCATAGATGAATTTCCAATCACACTGTTCGATTGACCGGTTTCAGCTCCTAATATAAAGACGTCACATTTAAAAAGCATTTTAAACGTTTTGTTGACCAGAACATGAAAACATCTCGGTAACTTTCGCTCCGGAGAGGACAGCAAACATGAACACGTCCTGTAAATTCTGACCACGTGACAATACACATAAATCCTCCAGTCAGTGAACTGCTCACAGCTGTAAATGTAGATGAAGATCTGGACTCTTCCTCGGTCTGGAGCTTTAATTGGCAAAATAACACTTGAGGAATGGTTAGCATTTCAAAATAAATGCTATTAAAAACAAAACAAAAAGTTGGCAAAATAAAGTTGTTTTTTTTTTTTGTTTTGAGGAAGAAGGAGGAGCACTCCGTCCACCCCACCCCACCAAACATCTTCCTCAGCGCAGCGTCTCGTGTCTTTGAAGTCCAGCACGTCCCGCGAACAGTTTTCCACTGAGCGCGACTTTAACTTTGTCCCTTCCTGCTTGCACTCATTGTCCCATCAGCATTTGCACAAAATGAAGGAAAACGAAAAAAAGCCAAGAAAAGTTTGTTTTTCCTCGTTAAGTCCACCTGAACATTCGTCTCCTTTCAGTGCAAATGAGGTAGACATGACAAAAAGGCGGCGTCTGACCACCCAGAGGTCAGACGCCGATGTTCTTCTACCCATTCGGACTGTGCAAAATGAAACTGAGAGGTGTTTGTCTGGAAAACACACAGAGTGGAATTCCTGTACGGAGGCCCAAAGATGCCAATATTCACCCCAAATTGAAATAATTTGAAGCTTATCCCAACAAACTTGAAATGTGACCATTTTAAAATCTTAAAATTTACCTCATTAACACCAAATGGGTTTTTTGTTTAGAAAAAAAAAAAAAAATTGAATGACCGAAAGGTCGTTTTAACAGAAGTCTCTTGTTATGGCAGTTCTCATCTAATTTAAAAGTTTAAAAAAAATGTATAAAATTAAAACTAAAGGGGGGCGAGACAAAGGATGACAGAGGTGAGCTGCTGATGTCTGGTTAATTAATGGGTTCAGTTACTTGGGGAAAATGCTGTGAAGGAATAAAAAAAAATAAAATAATAATTTTGAAGTGGTTTTACTCTAAAGTTTAAATAAAATTATAATTACCGCTCTGAGGTCCACTGCCACCTCAAAACACACAAAACTGGAATTCTTTAGGGAATAAATGTAAATCTTTATTTTAAAATCTAAAAAAAAAAAATCAAATATTCTTACCGTGTTAACCTGCCATTAGTTTTTAAAGAATGTATTAATAATAGGTTGACGTTTTGAAACCTTCTGCTTATAATAATAAACAATTTTTTTTTTTTTTTAACGTCTAACATTGGACACCTATGGGCTTCCGTATTTGGAGGTGTTCTTGCAGATGTTACAGTGTTTTTGGGAAAGTCTTTCGCACCGTAAAGACTGCGATGTGTAAAACTCAAAAAATGATAAAGTTATGGCACCAAAACGTAGTGAAAGATCTGGAAATATGTCCATACGTCATGTGATAATACTGGCTCAAAACAAAACAAACAAACGAAGAAGAAATGTAATTAAAACAAAACAAAAAACTCCGCAGCCCTGCCCAGAACTGGAGACTCCCACCCTGAGACCTCGACAGGAATGCTGGGAAAGGTAGTCCTTTTTGTCTTCCTTAGAAACGTGAATATTTTTTATAACTCTATCACAGTAACATTGCGCTTATTCCCCACCTAGTGGTCAAAATTGGCAATCCACATTTAAAAATTAGCGTACAACATAAATATTCCAGCTGCAGTAGAGGTAATAATAATGATGGCGTCTATTCGTCTACAAATCAAGTCACGTGACAAAATAGTCATCATTATTACTCTAACACAGCCTCAGAGTTATTAGTGCTTCTATGTACAAGTCAAGAGTTTCGGACAGTGAACAATCGTCAGTTTACCTGCTACCTGTACACAGGTATCTTACATTTATAAGCATTTATATAAATAGGTAGTGTGCATGTTTATTCATACAAACGCCGCCTGTACACGAGCTCCATGCACCGCACTACTCTGTGACGCACATGTACACCTTATCTACAGATGCAGAGTGTAGAGGGAGGGGGGGAGAGGGGGTCAGGTGGAGGTGTGGGGTTAGCTGTCGGCACACACAAACACACTCTTTCAGATCTAAAACTCTGCAGCGGCGTCACTTTGAAGGAACGAGTCGCCAGACGTCGAGCTCTCAGATTAAGCACAGGGAGAAGCCCCGGTTAGCCTAGCTTAGCATTAAAACGGGAGAATGACAGCAGGTAAACACACCTTTAAGTTACGTTTACCTGCAGAGTAAAAGCGCAAAGACGCCATCTAAAGAATTCAACCTGTAGCTAAATCTTGCGCGGCAAGCTGAGAGTAAAAACGTGACACGGATCATTTGCCTGTTTGGGAATTGTGCGAAGCTGAAAGAAAAACGTAAACTTTCTTCTTCATGAACTGATTTTAGGTTTTTCTGCTATAGTTAATATGTCACAAATCGCTTTACGGCATCCTCCATTTTGATTTGAGGCACGACATGAGCAGCAGCGTCACCTTCATCCTCCACAGGCAGCTCCTGCTCCTCCTGACGCCTGCTGGAGTTATCGTTTGGAAACAGGCGCCAACCTAAATCCTAAATGGACCAATCAGCATGCATTAGCAGAACGATTCGTGTTCTGAGAAAAACTCGTGAGATGTTTTATGTCGGTACAGAGACGTTATCGATGCCGGAAACTAAAATAAAATGTGCTCTTTCAGTCTGCTAACTGACCACTCACAGCGCCCCCTGCTGGCCAGTAGATCATTCCCATACGATGGGATCAACAGGAAGTAGAACATCTGCCTCAGAGACGAGTTTAAACTTCACTACGCAGAGATCTCGTAAACTTGGTTGGTTTTTTTTCAGCGTTGAACAAAAGAAAAACAAAGATGGAGGGGCTTCCTGTAATGAGCGCGCTGACGCCAAGGCGACTCACGGCGACATGAGCGTGTTCCTTTAAGTGGCTCGGAGGGCAGTGGTAGGTTTGTCTCGGGTCAACAGAAAGATGGCAGTGTTTGTTTTTATTGTCGTGTACAGAAACTTAGCACTACAAATAAAAGTTGATTTTAAGAAATCTTCCCTTGGTCGCTGCCTGTACACCACCGCCTTCAAGCCCCGCCCCCCGCCCTGAATGTATGAAACACTTAGGAACCAGAAACGGCGTCTACAGTTCAGTTATGTACATAGTTACAGTGGTTTTTAAAGCACCGCGAGCCGAGTGGAAGCTCCTCAGCCGTCGTTCTGTCTCAGTCGACGTGTTAGCGGGGCGGTAGCTGGACGTGTTTTTGACTGATTGGATCGCTGCTCCCGTGCAGCTGTAGTGACTGCGTATAAAGGGCACGTTAAAAATTGACTTTTTAAAACTTGTGACGAGTTTTTAGGATCAAAGCGCTGAAGACCGAAACGCTGTCTCAAAATGGCGCCGTTCTGCTTCCGTGTCCCCTGAGAGAAGCAGGACGGCGCCGCCGGACGAAGACCAGCGCCGGCTTCACGAGTAGGAGAGGTGAGAGCCGTTGGAGATGTGCGAGGTGACCGACGTGCTCCGGGTCAGCCCGCCGTCGCTCCCCCCGCTGCCCGGCCCCCCGGAGGCTGTCCGCCTCAGCGGCTGAGGGCTGTTCCTTAGCACCATCAGGCTGGGACCCCTGACACTCAGACCGCCACCGCCGTAGCCCCCCTGTGAGGAAGAGGACGAGGAGGTGGAGGAGGGAGGGGAGGAGGTGGAGAGGGCGATGGGAGGAGGCGGAGGTGGCGGAGGCAGGAGGGCCAGGGACTGCGAGGAGGCGTGGGAGGAGAGGTGGTGGCCCTGGGAGTGATGGGCGTAGTGGCCGCCTCCTCCCACCCACTCCCTGGAGCGCTCCCGCTCCCTGGAGTCGCGCTCATGGGCGTCGCGGTAGAGCTGCGGCGTGCTCTGGTGGTGTTGGTAGTGCTGGGGGAGGTAGTGCTGCTGGTGATGGGAGGAGGAGGAGTGGCCTCGGCTCTTGCTCATCTCGCACTCCCTGCCGAGGCCATGGGACGAGGCGATGGACTCGGCGCGGCTGAAGCCTCCGCCTCCGTGATTCTGGCTGCGCCAGGAGGGAGTTGTCACAGAGTTCTGCACGCTGTGGCTCCAATGGCTGCCGGAGCGCGGGACGGGCCGTGATGGCCAGCCGCCGGAGCCAGAGGACGGGCTGGGGGTCGGGTAGCCCTGGTTGAAGGCCTCGGCCGGGATGCCAGTCAGCGCCATGTTGCTGAAGCCCAGACGCATGCTCTCCGAGTCGAAGGCCTCGATCTCGTGAGCCTGGCGCTCAAGCAGCGTCCGGATTCGCTCGGAGCGCTCGTTCTGCAGTGTCAGCATCTCCTCCTCGATCTGTTGGACAGAAAAGTGGCGGTTAGCTTGACCGGGACGCGGGCAGCGCGCTTTCACGCGCTTCGATCGTCAGCGCGAAGTCGGGCTTACCCTCTGCTCCAGCAGCGCCCGGCGGATCGACACCCTCTGCTCCAGGTCCTTCACCTCGCGCTCGTGCTGTGTGTCCGTGTGGATCTTGATCTTGCTCTGGTAGGCGTTCAGCAGCTCGAGCTCCTGCTGCAGCTGCATGCGGAGGACCTGATACTCGGCCTCCTGCGTCTCATCCAGCCGCAGCTGTGAGATTGAAACAGAGCCTGGGTATTAGCAACAAAGTCTGACAACAAGGTGAAAAACAACAAGTGTTTGTGCTGCTGGATGTGTGCGCGTGTTTTTCTTTTATTTCTCTGGTTTCTTATTTTAGAAAATGAAAATCATTCAGCTGAAAACTACAGACAGGAAATGATTCTTCATCCTGAAGACGAAGGTTTCAGTCTTTCAATAGATCTGACACAAAATTCAGCCGCTTTCAACTGTAGTATCAGCTGATGTCCACATGTGAGTCGGTGTGTCGGTGCGCACACAGACCAAAAAAACTTTAGTCACCTCCGTTAAAAATAAAATAACGTGCAACTTTTATGATGAGCTAAATGAGCTTGTTAATAAAATCAAAGATATTAAATCACATAAGTTCAGCCCTGAAATATTACTTAATGCCTTCATGTTTACATATATATTTAATTTAATAAATATGCCATATTTGGACTTCTCTAATCTAAAGCTGCTCTGACTTGACATATTTTTGGCTGAAACAAATTAAATTTAAAATCAGCAGTTTTTATTAGTTGTTTGGATAATTTAGGAATATGTAAAGTGAATAACATTCGTTCAGAATTTCATAAACATGGTTGTTTCTCCTCAGTCAGTTTATTTCCTTTAAACTGAGCTGAGCTGTAGCGCTCAGGGCTCTGTACTACGAAGCAAGTTCAACATATCCAGGATATTTTAATTCAATCTGGGGTCCTTTACTCTAAATCTGGCAATCAAGCTGGGTCAACCCAGGTTTAAGTCCACCTGTGAGCATGTTCACATGGGAGAGGCGGGGTTTGCAGCATGTGACCAATCAGAAACACGGACAGGTGACAGCACGACAGCTGATTGTTCAAAGGAAGATAAAAAGGAGAAAAATCAGGCGGTTAAACAGACTGAATGCAAGAGCTGCTGCAGAGGGAGCAGCAGAGGGGGGAAAGCTCTGCAGGAAGGTGGAAGAGCCGCTGTATTAGTAAAGTTCATCTGAAGCATGGCGATGACAGCTCTGTAACTGGGACGATCTGAGATTTCACACCTGATCTCTGAACTCAAACTCTCTAAAGCAGGTTAGATCTGCAGCTCAAGTTGCCATGGCGATGTAAGAAGAGAAAAGCCTCTGTATATACCCAGGCTGATAAGCCAGGGTTAATCCTGAAGTTACCTGGATAAGTCCAAATCCTGCCTTGTAGTACAGGCCTCTGGTTTTAAGGTGCAGGTTTTCAGGTGTGCTGGTGTTGAAGTGTGGGAAGTTGTCAGGTGTGCGGGGTTTCACGTGTGGTTGGTTGTCAGGTGTGCAGGTGCACGGAGGTTTCCTTGCCTTACTCACAGCCTGAGAGGACAGCATTTCGTTGATGGAGTGGTCGTACTGCTCGGCCAGGATGGCCAGCTTACGTGTTTGCTCCTCTTTGAGGCGTTTGAGGACCGCCTTGTGGTCGGACTTTGGAGTGCTCTCCAGCAGGTGGTTCCTCAGAGCTTTGTACTGACGGGTTTGGATCTTGCAAGTCTCCTGGAACTGACGCTTGACCTGCAGCTCTTTGGACTGAAACAGAAGGAAACGTGTCGAGTGTCCACGGGTAAGAGGCAGCAGTTAAATGTCAGACATGAAGAGCAAGGACAAACCCCACACTGGGGTTTGTCCTTGCTCTTTCGAGAATTCCATTTCGAGAATTCTGAGCAGTAAAGAGGTCAAAGTTTTTTAAAGTATCCGTCACATTCTTCACTTTTCCCCCCCAAAGTTCTGATGATATTGGAAAACTTATGTAGTTTGACTAAATTACATAAATATTTCCACTTCAATTCAGGGCAGTGTGTGGGCGGAGCCTATCCCAGCCGTCACAGTGACATGATCTAAACATGTCAGCAGCGCGAAACAATCGGCATTGCGTGCTGGAAATTCCCGCCGTGACAAAAATCATTCCCGGGCCACCTGAAGTGCATCACTGTTTAACCCTTTAAAGCTCACCATAGAACCAAGTCCGCCAAAGCTTATCTTTATATTTTTTACATGCTGTAGTTCCATTTTTGATATCAATACAACCGTTATATCCCAAATTTTAATAATATGTATGCATTAAGTCCATAGTAACTACATACATTGCAAAAAAGTGCAACCCCCCCCCCGCCAAAAAAAGAAAATCTTTTTTTTTTTTTTTAAAAACACATATTTCTAGTTACAGAAATGTCAGAGGTTTATCCCTCAAAACTGTAAATGCAAAAAAAGTTGCACAAAAGTGTCTTCATAGTTTCATTTTTGAGATGCACTAATTTTTATAAACTGCAGGAAAAACGAAAATAAATATTATTGTTCACAATTTGCAAAAAACCAGCATCAAAATAAACTATTTCCAACAGTGAAATTAAGCCTCCCAGAAACTATACAGATAGGCACAAACTCAAACATGACTTTCAAAAACACCAGTAAACCGTTGAAAGGCCCTGTAGGGAAAATATTACATTTCCCACGAAAATCGCCCCCTTCCGATCGTCGCAGGTAATGCGATAGTTTGCGCTGACGTATGAAGTGCCACGAACAGCTGATCGGATTGGCAAAGCGTGTTTCTGGATTATAATGTTTTTATTGTTGCAAGCGCTTTTTACGCGATTTTTGCAAAAAGCCATATGTGGAAGGAAACTGCGACCTGGGACAAGCTGAATGCATGTCATGCAAGTACAACTCCTCCAGTTTCACATGCAAAAAAAATTATTGTGCTAGCTTATGTGGTTGCAATTCTACTGGGATTTAAAAATAGTTACACAAATCAGCGCGTGCACGCTCCGATGGGATTTAAAGGGTTTTAAGAAACGTGGCAAACCCGTGTGAGACACATTCAGGATGTGGTGGCTGACCCTTTACTACACACGTAAAACATCTGCACCACTCGTGCTTCAGGGAGCCGATCCCAGCTGAATTACAGGACCTGGATCTTTCTCCAGGACAGCCTGGAGATGGTGCTGTAATCCTCCCGAGGTACCTTGAGGCTCTTGGGCTGCTGCCGGACCTCCATGGCGTGCTTCTGCCGAAGCTCCTGCTCGCGCCGCTTGTTGTATTCCATCTGATTGGTCAGCTCGGTCTGGTGCTGCGTTCGGATCAGCTCGGCCCGGGTGCGCTGCATCGTGCCCAGCTGCCTGAACTCCAGCTCCTGGGTGGACTCGTGGTGCCGCAGCAGCATGGCGCACTCCAGGTCCTTCTGGGTCTGCTTCTTATTCAGCTCCTAAAAGACGGAGAACGGCAGGATTCACTCACAATGAATAACAGCTGGAGAGAGCAGAGCAAAAACCTTCGAGTGGTACAAACACAGGTGGAGCTGGTGTCCCACCTCTCTGAGCAGGTCCTGCTCCAGGTTGTGGCGAGCCAGCAACATCTTCCTCTTGTACTGGCGGCACTGCAGCTCATAGTACTGCCGCTGCCGCCGCAGCAGGCTGGCCTCCTCCTCCGCCTGCATCTGCTGCAGACACTCCTTCTGACGGACCAGCCACTCGTGCTTCTCCCGCTTCGGAGTCGACTGGTTCTCGCTCAGCTCCTGTTCAGAGTTCAGAGTTTAAGTCAGGTCAACGTTGATGAACTCTTTATTTCATTATCAGTGTCAGATGATTTTTTTGTTAGCAGATCGCTTCTGCTGCTTTATTCTGAAAATCCAGATGCAGTCAGACCGCCAGCTGTAACTCCGCTGTGCTGCCTTTTATTTTTCATATTATACTTTTTATTGAGCGACTCTATTTTAAACACCAAAACAGCTTAATGTTTCAGCTGCTCCAACAGGAATTTCATTTCAAACGCTGATACTGCAGAGGCTGTTTGGTTTTCATCTTTCTGTTAAAATTGGTTTTCCTGTTTCACAGAAACCTCATTTACAGCCGGTCGGCACAAACGGCTCCTTTAAGAGCAGCTACGTTCAGTTCACTCTGCACGGCACGAGCAGCTGCGCTGACTGTGGATGAACTCGCTCTGACCTCTTTCAGCTGCTCCTTGCGCTGGCGGTACTGGCGTTTCTGCGAGTCCAGTAAACTGGTGAGTTCCTTCTTCTGCTGGCCCAGGATGTGCTGCTGGAACTTCTTCTCCTCCGCCAGAGCAGCTTTCGTCTGTATGGGCACACAAACAGGATCTTTACATGAATAAACAAACTGATAATTCACATTAAGACAGAAAAAAACTTTTAATTTATGATCTATGAAATAATGCAAAACCTTAATTTAAGGAATTCCTGTTAAAAACACTGAAATCTGTTTTTTCTTTTTGATTTTCATTTCATAAATTAAAAATACCCTACAAAAGATCGTAGTAAAAACTGTCACTGCACCTCCTTCTCCAGGATGGCCTGGTGCTTCTTGGCCAGCTTGTCGGCCTCTGTGGAGAACGTGTTCCTCTGGTTCTCCAGCTCTTTGTCCAGCTTGAGCTGGTGCTCGTCCATCTCCGCCTTCAGCTTGTTTTCCAGGCTCATCAGCTGCTTCTGGTGCTGCCGCCTCATGCGTTTGTAGCCGGACATCTGCTCCCGCAGCGCAGAGCCCTGCTCGTGCTCCTGGATCTGACGGGTCACCTGGAGGACGGCGGGGAGAGTTACACGACAGCGTTGAGGTTCAAGGGCCAGAGTGCTCAGCAGGTCGGCTCGAGTATTAAAAAAAGGATCATTTTTAAGGTAATCTTGATTAATTCACGTGATTATTCACAACTTCACAAACGTGATGCACGTGTGAAGGCATGAGCCTGTTTTTACAGGGCGTCTGACAACTTTAAATACTGTTAAAAACTAACAGGGAAGAAAGGTGGAGGTGGTGGAGACAAAAGGCTGCCTGGTGGAGTAACCATTAGTCCATCGCTCTGTCTGCATCTCTGAGTGCAGAGGATGGCAAAAAGGCTGGTCACTACTGTCTGTGGAATCAAACTCCAGCCTGAGGTCATTTTACTCCATTACAGCTCCATTCACAGATATCAGTAGAGGAGAACCTCCACCTCTACCTGTGACGGATCTTACCAAAGAGGCTGTGCGGATGGTGGCAAAGTGGTCACGGTTTCGATAGAAGGCTCGCCGGCGTCCAGCTGAAGGCGCCTGAGGCTGATCCATCTCTGGCTGGTACGGGTCGTCGTAGATGTTGTCCTGACCCTGAGGAGGAGGAGGGAGAATCAGGATGGTGAATCCAGACGAAGCGAGCTGGATGTCAGGTGAGCTTTAAGCCAAGCGCTTACCATGGGTCGGTGGATGATGGAGCTGTTGGAGGTGACCGTGTGCTCGCCCTCCTGCATCATGGCCATCTCGTTGCTGCTGTCGTCGGAGGCGTCGGCGAGGCTGTTGACCGAGCTGCTCTGAGAGCTGGCTGAGATGGACATACTGGGAACAGACTGGGAGCTCTCCATGCTGTTAACGGTGCCCGTTTGCAGCAGGTACGGCTCCACCTCCTGAAACACACAAAATAAAATCTTTAATTTTACGCATATTAATCCTCATCAGGATTTTCTCCCAGCCCCATCACATGACAAGACCTAAAACTGAAACGGAGAGGGTGACAGCTCAGAAGCCCCCGGCCCGGCTTCCTCACTGTTTTTGTGCACTTTCCAGTAACATTCCCAAAGCTGTACAGGAGTGTAAGAAGTGAGAATCCAGCTTAAAGCCAGTCAGAGAAAAATGTTCTGTGGTTAGTTTCCTCCTTTTTTTTGGTATTTCAAGCCAAAAAAAGAAAAAGAAAAAAGCTTCCTCTTTACTTCTGTACTTGTTCCTCACCTCTTCCTCCTCGCCTCCCTCGGTGACGGGGCCGTTCTGTTGGGTTTCCTGGAACAGGATCTTCTTCATCTTGCGGTACTGCAGGTTGTCGAGCTCCCTCACCGCGTCCTTGGTGCGTGCAATCAGGTCCATGACGACAGTCAGCGGGCGCTCGTGGCACAAGAAGCGATGCTGCAGGAGGGATGGAAACGGCAGGTGAACACACAGCAGGGCGGGTTTAAAAAAAAAAAAAAACATGATAAAACTGTCCTGGATTAATTACGCTCACATTGAGAAGCACGTCCGAGGTAGGCCGGTCCTGGGGAATCTTCTGTAGGCAAGAGTCGACGAAACTGCGGAAGGAATCGGACCTGAAAACAAAAACACATCATAATTGCAGTTCACTGCAGTGTCTCCAAAACGGACAGAGGGATAAACAACGCTACAGGTCACAGGAAAACATGAAGGTTGCTCACCAGTGATTGGACTGCAGGACGGGGCTTTCATTCTGAGCAATGTGGTATAAGGCACTCATAGCATTCATGTTGAACAGGGGGGGTTTCCTCTCCGCTGCGGAAGAACGACAGTTAGCATCACAGACCCCCAGGCTCACACTTTAAGACCACAGACAGCAGCTCATACCCAGCTCTATGCAGGTGATGCCCAGGGACCAGACGTCCACCTTCCCGTCGTACTGGCCCTCGTCCATGGCCAAGATCACCTCCGGAGCCATCCTGGAGAAGACAGAGAGAGAACGGGCTGAGTCATCTGCTGGTGCGCCGCACAACGTGCAACAACCAAAACATGTTTCAGCTAAATAAAAATAAAAGCTGGACTAAGAGAAAAAAACTCAGATATTGTCCACTTTATAACTTATTTTATTATTTCAGAGTTAAAACTGAACATCTGCAAACAATTAAAGCTACACTGAAACGGTCAAAGAATGGGTAAACTGTGTCACTGTTTAATCAACCTGAACAGCTGGTAAAGTAAAAAGCGCTGATGAAGGCTCAAAGAGCTGAACGGATGCTAAAGACTCCTTAATACGACCTTTCAGACTTTGTTTAAAGATTTCAGCTAATATGAGGCTAATTTTGCTTTTGAAAAGAGAGATTTTGAACATATCCTCGGTACAAATTCAAGAAGCTTTCAAATGTAAACGAAGGAGATCTCATCTGTGGTCCGGTCCCATTCACGCTCTGATTGGTCATTGGTGTTGTCTGTTAAAAACATGGATGGAATGAGCTGCATCGACTTTATTTCGGTTCTGGATAAACACTCACCAGTATGGCGTCCCCACAAAGGAGTTGGCCGGAGACACGATGGAGGCGGAGCCAAAGTCCCCCAGTTTGACCTGACCCGGCTCCGTCAGCAGGATGTTTCCTGCCTTCACGTCCCTGCAGGAGAGAGGAGAGTGTGACCCCTGCTGGTGGTGGGCTCTAACTGCATATATGCCGCACGTCTGTGTGTTTGCAGGTCTTGTTGGTTTAAAGGAGCTGACGGGACAAACAGATCTTACCTGTGAATCATATTGTGAGAGTGAAGATATGCCAATCCCTGCAGTGCACCATGGGTAATAGCAGCTATTTCTACTTCCTGGAGTGGCTTTTTGTGAACTGCGAGGAGAAAGCAGAGTTTATTAATCAGAAAAACCAGAAACACGAGAAGAACGGATAAAAACTGGTTCAGTGTGTGCAGCACTGCACAAACCTTCGAGGAGGTCCGAGGCCGAGCCGAGGCAATACTCCATCACCAGCTGAGGAGGAAACAACAGCGATTACACATCATTGGTGAAGGAGCTCAGACAGCCGACCTTTAACATGATGAACTCAAACTCCTCCACCTCTACGTGTCACAGCTCGGCTGAGACCGCTTCAACCAACAGAAACTTCTCCATTTTGATGTTTTTCCACTGTGAGGAGAACATCTTTGGACAGCAGAGTATTCACTTCACTTTTTTAAGTAATGCTATGAAGTCACAATGTTTAAGTTTCTGAACCTGCTGCAGTCTCTGATCTGTGAGGTGATGTCACTGATTAACAGTTCAGTTACTAAACACTTATTCCTAATAAAATGACATTTTATTTCCCATAATAACCAACAGGAGGTCTGTGACTGTCCACAGTTTCACTTTGAGGACGAGCCACGAATAGCGTGATCAGAGCAGTCTGTCCAGCTCAGAGGACATTTTTATGTGGTTACAGCGTTTTGATTACTGATTGGAGAATGTTGAATCAATGCATATAGGTTAAAACACCATCCATCCCATTCCATTGTCTTCCATGTATCCTTTTCAGGGTCACGGGGGGGGTCGTGGCGACCTGTGGGACTATGGGCAACATAGAGTTACCAATTAACCCCACAAACGGCATGTCTTTGGACTGTAGGAGGAAGCCGGAATACCCAGAGAGAACATGCAGCCTCCAAACAGAAAGACCCCAGCCTGATGGAGGATTTGAACTCAGGACCTTCTTGTTGTTAGGCAACAATGGTAACCCCTAGGTTAAAACACCTCCCCGTTAAACACACGTTACAGGACGTACCCATGCCGTGTGCTCCTTCAGGTAGCAGCCCAGGTACTCGATGGTGTTGGGGTGGCGAAGCTTCTGCAGGAACTTCACCTCTTTGATGATGTCCTGCCATTTCTGCACAGCAACAGAAAAACACTCAGCTCTTCTTTCTAAAGTGTCTCAAAGCACATTTTAAATGATTTTGTCACGCAAAGAAGTGATATTAAAAAAAGAAGAAGTTTGAAATGACTTAAATCTGTAAAATATTTTTTCTGGCACACACAATCATAAAATTAGCTGCTTAACATCAATCCAACTGTTTACTATCAGAGCACGAGCAGACGAGGGCAGGCAGATTTTCAAATCTACGATCGTTGGGCTCGTTACCTCGTTGGTCTGCTTGCCGCTGTAGGACATCTTCTTGATGGCCACCACTTCATTGTTGCGCACATCTCGGGCCTGTTGGACGACACAAACACAATTTATCAGCACTCAGTACACTTCAGTTCTCCCGTTTCAGAAATCGAACCGGCGACCTGCGAGCCTGCCCTCACAGGCATGCAACCATCGAGACGGTGCTGGTGAGGAGCCAGTTCTTACTGTCGAATTACACCAGAGGGTGGAGTGATCTCTGTGGGAGAAAAGTAATGGCTTCAGGCCCAGGAAGGTTACGCCGCCGTGGTGACAGGTAGTTGGCATGGCGCCGCGCTTTACTTTGATGGAAATGAGTGGAACCGTTTCTAGATCGGGGACTGTGTCAAGGTTTGTGAGCGACCGGTTAGCCACCTGCCTCTAACGAACCGTCTGCTATATAATTTAATAGATTTATTTTAAAATGTTTCTAATGAGCAACATTTAAAAAGAGAATATATATATGTAAATAGTTAATACTTAATCATTAATGAATTAAAATCAAACTGAACCAGTGAACAGGAAAAGATTTCTCTCAGACGGTTGGATAATAAAAGGTTTAGATCTGACCTCCTGACCTTACTTTGAAAGGATTAGCTTCTTATTCCAGTCTTTAGACTCATCCAGCATGCTGCCGTTCTCTCTGGAAGGAGGTGGAGACTGCAGTAAGTAAACTGTGCCCACTTTATGTTTATTTTTAAAGTAATGTTTGGTTTAGGAGAGAATAGAGTAACCTTTCTTCCTCTTCCTGTTTATTTAAGACTGATGTATTTATACTTTTACATAACTGTGTCATGTTTTGATTTCACCTCTGACAGAATTCATCAGAACAGAAAAGGAAAGTGTTTTCACGTCTTTGTGCTAGTCTTCGTTTGCATTTAAAACCGGTTTTGAAACATGATCTGGTGCACAGGAAATGCGCTCTCTGGAGAAACTGGGTTCGTCTAATCCCCCGTCCTGATTACAAGCGCTCGCCTCTCGTCTGCTTTATGTTCAGGAAAAATCAGCTTACTGTGAAAGCCGTCAGTAACCGGGTCACGCATGTGTAAACGACACGACTCGCTTTGTTACAGGATTTTCTTCTAGAATAACATTTTAAAGACACAAAGAAAAAAAAATATCGAGCTTTTACTTCTGTAACTGAGTCTTCTCCACCATCAGTCACCATAATCTCACATGTAGGATTTTGTTCCATTTGCTCGGCACGATTAGTCTGTTTCTTTACATCAGTTTTCCTTTCCTCATTTTCCTCCCTCAGACTCGGTGTGCAGGTTAATTTTAGGACCACTTGGTGGAGCCAAACGATCGACGAGCCCCGCTCGGTGAGGCGAGAACAGAGCTGGACACAATGATCCATTAGTCATCCAAACTACATGATTTATTTTTGAGTCACATACTCGATGTTCTCAGAGCTGTTCAAAGTGTTGGATCCTGAGTCCTGAGAGAGGATGCTGCTTACAGGCGCCAGATGAAGTCATTCTGCATTCTCATGGTACTGATAAGACCCTGTGATGCAACAGCATCACCTCTGCTGTCAATAATCCCTGAAATGAGCATTAAAATACAGGAACTAACATGTTTCCTTCCTCGGACTCCCAATACAGCAGCTTTGCATGATTTACAGTTCAAAATAATCCTCCTTTATCTTATACTGAGACTTGGAGCAGCCCATCAGTTCACCCTCTGACACAAGCTGTTGCAGCCCCTCCCACTATAAAACACCTTCCTGATTGGCCTCCTCTTGCAAACAGGAGGTTTAAACAGCAGCTAGGATTTTTGGGGGGGAGGGGGGGTGCGCCTGACTCATAAAATGGGACAAAGCCAGGTAACAGCAGCACAGATCTCACTCATTTCATCATCGGTGGAACCAAAATCATAACAGATAAAACCGTGACCCAATGAGGGAAAATGTGTGACGCAGCACATAAAAAGCCAGACAAACACCCTGCTGTGCTCAAAAACAGCCAAGCAACGATGAAACCAACTGTTGGTTATCGTCACTGTCTGCTAACCTTTCTCTAAACGATGGCTGAAAATGTTTCTGATGCATAACCTGCAAATAAACAGCGTGCCATTCCACGCCCGGCAAACGTCTCAGCAGGTTTTTCATGAACAAATGAAAATAAACTTTTTCGCCGTTAGCTGTGGCAATAACGCTGCGTGGTCGATCAATAGTTTCTTATAAAGTGCAGCTTTTAATCAATTATCGTTCATAAATATATTGCTAATAGTGTTTTTTCATCAATATCAAGTTTTCACAAAAAACTTTTTTTAATTTATTGTTATTATTATTTATTTCACCGTTTAAAAATTTTGACTACTAATTAGAAGCTCTTAGTTCCCATCTCCCTCAGTCTAAGCACACTTTCTTTTGATTGGCAGCTCTTCATAAGCTGAAGGGCTGAACAGTGAGTGGGTGGGGCTTCAGTGCCTGGGATGGTCACATACAGGGGTTCCACTCTGACCTCACACAGACTCAAAAGAATTTTAAAAAACAGCCTGAGCTTCATCTCTCAGGGATTACTGTACACGCACCGCCCTCGTTACTTCAACACGAACATCCACCACTGGAACAGGAGACATGACAGGAAACGCGGACACTTGAAACTGTTGTGAGCGACAGTTTTAGAGATGCTGAGGGCCGCAGCGTGTGAAACGTTCTTTTTTATCTGATGCAAATTGCTGCAGAGCGTTTATTCCTGCAGCTCTTCTCTAATGGCCTTTCACGGCTCCTCTGAAACTCAGACATGCAGTGTGGAGGTGTGAGTCTACCACTCAGCCTGAAGAATATTTTACAGGTGAAATGAGATGCAGAGCCGCAGCACGCACACTCGTCATGTTCCCACTGTTTTCTAATAAGCTGGGGGACATTTTCAGATTCACACTCTCTATTAATGACAGATAAGAGTGATTTTAAAGAGAAACCCACACAGATTCACACGGTGGACAGCTCGGGCCTCAGCGAGTACATCCGAGAGACACTCAGATAACAATTCAAACTATTTGATTTGGTTCGAGATAGTCCAAGCGTGCAGAACACCGTACTGCTGTAAGTCTGCACCTAAACAAACACGTGCAGATGCAAGCTTCACGTCTGCTCTGGTCCCACACTTCTAAACTGGTTTACACCCAGCAGTCACCGACTGCTGGAAAAACTGTCAACGTGATGATTCTCCGTCTAGCCGCAGAGCTTCCTCGTACTAAGAATAGCTTCAAGAACATTTTCTAAGAATTTCCCCTTAAAGTAAGAAGTAAATCCCGGCAGAGATAAAACTTTTTCATAAACCAGCTCAGCCTTTAAAAGAGCTCTGAAGGTGAAGTGTTTGAAGCAGAGAGGAGCAGTTAAGAGGTTTAGGCGTTTCTTAAGGACAGGAGAACATGGTGGAAAGCCAACGTGGAGAGCTACAGGAGTGCACGGGAACGATGCTCGTAAGTCACACAATCCCCATGTGTTCACGATTCAGAGGATCTGATCATTGCTACAATATGACGCTCAAAAGAGCCAATTAGCTCGTACACATCTTTGTTCTACATGTAAGAAAACATCCTGCCGTGGAGCGCCACAGCACAGAAACAGGTTGCACCAGTAGCCCATAAAGTTATCGCGGAGAAGAATGAATCAGACCAACTTTCAATACTGAGGTTTATGTATCAGGACCAAAAGCACATCTGGTCCTTAGCCAGTTCTATATACAGCCTGAGAGGACAGACGACCTCACACTGACTCTAGAACACTTTGGTGTACAGACGAGTTCATGGTCCACTCCGTGACCGCAAAGAGCCCAAATCATCATGAGTCCACTGCCGTGCTGACAGCTGGTCTGAGGCGTTTGGTTTCTCCTAGTAAGAACTCATTAAGAAAATACACACGACAAACGAGAGGAAACTATTTATGTTCCAAGTGTCTGTGAGGGAAACATATTAGCAGACATACTGGGTTTTTAAAGTCAGTGTATCAGTACTGGTGTTTTAAATCATACGTCAGTAGGGCTCTACTCCAGAACCTGCAACCCTTTAGAGCAGGGGTGTCAACCTCGCAGCCCGGGGGCCGCTTGTGGCCCTTATATTGACGTGTAGAAATATAATGCAGTTTGGCCCTTGAAGTTACTTTTTTTGCTGTGGAGGATTAGTTTGTTGTTGAGTGCAATGTTAAAACAAGTTCTTTAAATGATTTAATATGAAGACAACATGAGCAGAGAGTACAAACATGCTGAGAGATTGGCTGTGTTAGCTCAGTGAGAGAGTCGAAAACTAATGTGCACACTTATGTCTACACTTTTATTTTGTTAACTACGAACACAATTACAGCAGGAGTGCTGCCACATGTGTGGCCAGAAAGAGAGGACCAGTGTGTTCATTTGGTAGTTCAATGAAAGGCTTCAGTTAGTTAAGAGTGACAAAAAAGAATCTGCATTCAGATGGCAGTTTTGTCTTGTTATACAATATTTGAAATGAAAACAAACAAACAAACAAAACACTACATTTTAGGAAATATTTGTGGGTGTTTTCTTGTTTGCTTTATTTTGTACTACTTGAACACTAAAGTGACCCTACAATGAGACGACAGTGCCAGCAGTGGCCCACAGTAGGGCAGGGCAATATGGCCAAAAATATTTATCACGATATATATTTGAAAATTTGCGATAACGATATAACTGACGATATAATTGACGCAAGACAAAATACTTTACAGCTCCACAACTTTATTAGTGCAAAAAAACCCCATCAATGTATTTTCACTTAAACAAGCAGCTGTTTTTTATGTGCATTAAAGTTATATAAAAATGTAACAGAACAAATGCAAATTCCTTGCTGACAGTTTAACCAAAAGGCATTTCCAGTGGAAATGGGCCAACATATCCTGAACATAACCATGTATAATATCCACAAAACTTAAAAAAGAGGTTATACACTCACAATACAGTAATAATATGTTGAAGCACAGTACGTATTACTCCGCGAGGCTCCTGACTACGGTAGCCGTAATGCTCCGACAATCCATCAAGGGGTGCGGCTTCGTAGCTTATCAAAGTCATATTAAA
>VUQG01020257.1:0-12668 GCA_015106755.1 Etia nguti
GCCATTCCCCAACTCTCTGTGAATGGTACTCATGGCCATTGATCAGTGGTCTTTGATCAGTGGGTTTTGGTCAGTGGTTGTTGATCAATGGTCATGAGAATTTGCATATTAAGATTAAGAAACTGACCTCCCAGCCCATTGTTCTTTCAGTGGGCTGGTTTCAGTCGTTATGCAAATATACTGTTTATAAGATTGGGGAAACCTGCAGTCAGCTGAGACTGAAGAAGTCACTTGGATGAGTGACGAAACGTTTCTCCCACAAAACGCTACGTCCAGATGAACAGAATCAACTTTTGGAGGTCTCCCAGAAAGTGTTCCAATACCTGAGGCAGGGGAGTAGGCTTGCAGGGTGACAGTGGAAAATAAGTGAGAGTGGAAGCTGGGCTTAAATGTTGTACAAACTGGTGTTTGGAACCAGGTGTGCCTGCTGAAGTCTCCAGAAGCTGTGCCAGAAACTAGTTTTTCAGCATCACTCTGAGACAGGATATTTCTAATTTTAGAGATGTTGCGCAAATGGAAGAAGAAAGGTAGGTCTTGGAAAAACTTCCAAGACCTACAGATTAAGCCTTTAGTCTCTGGTCCTGAAACTCACCTCTTGCTCTCCCTGTTGCAATTTCCACCGCTTAACCTGAGTGCATAGAAACTATAGCTTTTTAAATTGTATGCTGCAAATTGGGTCTTTCTTCAGAGTCCATGTCATTGGTTGTGACATTTAGAAGAGCATGGTTACTTTATTTCCTTCTGAACAATGTCTGTTTGGATTCCTGTATCGGTTTTCATCGGGCATTTGTAAGTGGACGTACTTTTTGGATCATTGTTCTAGCGCATAACTCAAGTGCGCTTGAACTTCAGGACAAAAGCTGATGGGTGGATATTCTTCTTCATAATTGTCTGGTAGACAGTAGAGTTCGTAGTTTCAATTACAGGAAGCAAAGCAGCTCCAGACCATCACACCACCACGTTTGACTCTTGGTATCATGTTCTTTTTATGAAACGTTGTGCTAGTTTTAGTCCAGATGTAACAGGACTCAAACCTTCCAAAAAGCTGATGTGTTGTGTCATCAGTCCACAGAGTGCTTTCACAGAAAAATACTAACACTGACCTCGACTGAGGTAACTCAGGCTTGCAGTTATTTAGATGTTGTTCTAGGTTCTTCTGTGACAACCCGGATAAACCGCTGATGTACTCTCGGAGTAATTTTGGTAGGCTTTGGGAAACAACATTCAGGCTTTTGGGGTCTATCTCAGGTGCTAACCTGATTAAAAAGCATGTGACGGTTTTAATTAACTATATATAAACAACCATTCTCCACATAAATATTAATATAAATACACACAATAGGAACACATATTACCTACAGATATTAGAATACATATCAGAAATGTAGAAATAAGTAAAGGATGTGAGCAGGAAAAAGGGGAGTGCAAAATGCTGGTGGTGCTGATGCAAAGTTACTGTGGCCTGAGTAAGTCGGTGTGTTGAACAATGACCACTCTTGCAAACATAACTGAGAATACAGTTTAGTTGTATGGGATGCATTTTTTGGTCAGAATTTTTACGCCTGTTGTAGCACAATACTCAATGCTCACCATGCTCTATGTATAACACAGAAAAACCTACTGATTTCATCCTCCCTGACCAAACAGGCTCCAGAGAAGCTGTTTTGATGGAAGCTTTTGAATGTGCATAGCAATGGGAAACAAAATCCCAGGCCTCGTTGCAGCCGCTATTAGTTAGTTACTATTTTTCAACAGCTTCCCTTTGATGATAAGAAGGAACTATTAGTAATAACATGGACTTTTCAAACCAGTGTTTTCACCGGACTCTGCTGCCCTCTATAGGATTTCAAGCCAAACCGCAATCTGAGAGAGCGCGCGCGCGCGCGCGAGAGAGAGAGAGAGAGAGAGAGAGAGAGAGTTGCACATGTGCATTAGTGAAACTATAAAGGAAGTAACAGTGCACTAGAACTGCAACAAACTAACGCCATAGCGGAGAGAACAGCTTCCATCTACATCCAAACATGCAGCCACCACCGAGGAAGGTAAGGTCATACCAAGAATCTGATGTAAATGAGCAAAATATTCACACTGCACTACACTGACTCCTCAAGGTTGTTGTTCACGTTTTCTGAAAATAATTCTTTTATTACATCATTTACCGTGTTCTACATGCCATGTTAGGCCTCATTGAATGTTTTGTCAGTTTTTGTTGTCCCTGCAACTCAAAAGCTAAAGAAATGAAAGAAACTGGGATATTGCTGGGTTTGTTTCAGGTGAGGTTGTTGGCTCACAATACAAGTATTAACAGGCACATCAGCTTGTAACTAAGCTGAATATTCGACTGATGAATAAGCTAGCCTCTAAACGTGTTAACAATGCAGTAATGTGCATGACCTGCTCAAAGCTAACATTTGGGACTACTGGGACTAGCTTTCCAATATTTGCTGCGACAAGGCCAATAGTTTCTCTTTCCCATACTGACTTTAGTATTTTCTGTTGTAACATTTACAGTGTGAAGTCACTGGTTACGGTTTTGTAAATATACATAAATACTCAATATTTGCAAATAGACAGTACAACCTGGTACATAAAAACATGTTTCCTTTATAAAAGTTGCCACTTTTGGATTACTAGCATACAAACATGCAGTAAGCCTGGAAACATGTAAACCTGATATATACTTCACACACTTATTTAAAAAAACAAAACAGAAACAGACCCAGTTAGCTCACCCTTGCACAGAATTCTTTGTAGAACATTAAGTAGCTACCTCCCAGCCTAACAATGCTGAAACAGCCAATGTTCTTCACTTTAATGTAGCTAAGATACTTGCTTTGATATCTTCAGCTAGAAGGTGCTACACTTTTATATCTGTGAGGGTTTTTTATTTTATACAGCAATAGAATGATATCATTACAGAGCTACCAACAACAGAAAATTGCATAACACTGTTTAATAAGGTTTAATTATCTAAATCATATTGTGAGGCTGCTGCATTTGTGTCAACAGGTTAGCATTGTTTGACCTATAAAATAGCCTTGTACCCTGCACCTGGCTGTCATTTTAGGTCACAATAAATATATTGTGTACAATTATTGTAATTGTTATTATTGTGTATAAAATATTAAATATAATTTTAGGAATCTATAAAATGTTGTTGTGCAGTTTATGTTGTCACAGCATAACGTGGCATAAACCAGCAATAATATAGACTAGTGAATGTTTTTTAGTCGAGGAGTTTTTTCAGTCTTGTTTTTTTGGGTTGTTTTTTTTTTTTTATGAACCTCTGCCAGTTCCAAGTCAGGCCAAACATTACCAGGTGTCCATTAGTGGGAGCCACCATAGTCAGTAATGAAGGCATAATCAGCCACCAGCATTATGAAGGAAAACTAGAACAAAAACAAAGCAATCCAAAAAACTGCAGGCGATACAAAGCTGACTAATATCATCTTTTATCAATGAGATGTACTGCACAGCATTCCCCATGTGTGCGTACAGGTAAAGGAGAGCCAGCAGATGAAAGTGGTGTTCTCAGAGCAGCTCAGCAAGCTGCACACCAAACAGCATCAGGACACTGAACTGCTAGAGGAGATCAGGTATGACACACTGTCTATCTCACCACTATGCATGAGGTCCTCCTCTAGGATCCATTGGACAGAGGGCGATAAGTAGGACGATCTATACAGAAATGAAGAAGGAAAGTAGGGGTTACGTTACATATGTCTTATGTGTCATGTGTTGTTTTCTGTTTGTTCCCAAAGGTCCTTCAGTAAGCATCGTGCTGCTATAGAGAAAGAATATGCTCAAGTGAGTAAACATGATCTATTCTAGTCCTGTCTGGTTCTGTTACTGACACTTTTCATTGTTTACTGGAAATGCTGAAAATATATTGATTTGAGATCCCATATTAGTACCTGAGTGCTGGATTGTGTTTTGACTTGTGTGACTTCTACACACATACACAGTTTGTGTATGTGTGTGTGTGTTTGACTGTTAGAACAACTACTCTTTTTCTTCACACAATTTTATTAGGCTTTTGTCCTACTGTTTTTCATTCATTAGTACTAAAACTAATGAAATAATATTAAAATATTTTTAGGACAATTAATGTCCTAAAAATATAAAATGTCATTAATTGACATTTTAAAGTGCCTGCCTGGTGACAGTAACTAATACTACTATGGGTGGAACGGGTTATTTGGTTAGGAGAATTTAGGTAACCCTGTTATTTTTCAAGTGGGGTGAGAAAAAGACAAAGTGGTTTCTACCTTGGGCTGAAGGTGTTTAAATGAAGGTATAAAGGTGCTACATTTGTTGCTGCTGTTCTGGCTTTTGATGCCAAGGTGTTGGCAAAGAGGTAGTTGTGTGAATCTAGTTTACCTTAGCTACAGGTAGGCCATGTCATTGGCATGTTTCAAAAAGTGTTATTCCTTTGCTACTGATGCACACCAGGTCGTCAGCAAACCACTTTGGTGCAGGGATAGGGTTAGGTTGCGTTTTAGCTGCATGCTAAAGCACAGTTTCAAAGGATGTTACAGAAGTTTCAGAAGATTTTGCCTCTGCAGTTTTGATCTGCAGTTTAAAATTACGGTGTCTGCAGTGTTTACAGTAATCATAGCAGAAAATGCTAGCCAAGCCAACATATTTTGTCACAGAGTCTGACAGGCTCAAGCGTGCGTCTTTTACCCCATATATGGCCTTGTACCTAAATGGAGTGGATTTGTTGACTCCATGCTGGAAAGGTGACAGTCTATGTTCAGCAGTCTGCCTTTTTTCAGCAGCACTGTGGTGCAAAGGTTAACTGTTACCTCTCAGCATGAAGGTTCTGACTTTTAACCTAGTCTCAGTCAGGTACAAACCACAGAAGTAGGTCTTCTGTGGAGTGTCACTGCTTAGGACAGAGTCACTGTTTCTCTCACTTAATGTTACAGATTTCCTTGGTTTCAGGAAAAAAACACTGCTCAGAGCTTTGTGTGTTTTCACACCATGGTGTAGAATGTTTCACATATGTGTATAAGAACATCTGACAAGTATGTGTGTGGATGTGTGTCTGTATGCATGCATGCATGTGTGCCTGGCTTTGTTAGAGAGGACAACAAAGCAGCATTCTCCAACCCCAGCTGAAAAACTATTAAATCATTAACACTGACAACTATTGATCATATTACAACATTTATAGCTGTAAAAAGCAAACTGAGCTGTCCAGTGGACAGAGCCAAAAGGAATATGTAACAAATCTGAGGGGGGCTACATCAGCAAACTGACAGCTTTTTCAAGCTTTTTGGTCTGAACTGAAACTAGGAGTGCAAGCTCCATCCTGTTAACTGAAAGTTTAATTTATGTTTGTGTTGCTAGAAAAACCCTAATGTAAGAAGGTAAGCTCCATCTCCAGAGGGGTAGAGTGGGTCATGTAATAATGCTCAGTGGTTTGATCACAGCTACTTCAGTACACAGGCTGAAGTGTCCCTGCGTAAGATACTGAACCTGTAATTCCCCTAATGTATCCATTGGGCTGTGAGTATGTGTATGATAGTGTTTAAAGGCATAGATGAAGGCTGTGTGAATGTATGTGTGAAGGAGGCTCTTAGTAGAAGTACTATATAAGTGCCAGTCCATTTAACAAGTTACCAAAGCAAAAAAACTCAATTGACACATTTTATTACATTTTGGTACAGTAGGGGGTAGTAATCCCTGTGTAAGGAAAATTACTTTGTACTGTCAAAGAGGATGCACTTTTCTGTTTGGGCTTGTAATGTGTGTTTTTTCAGGCTCTTCAGAGGTTAGCTGTCCAGTACCAAAAGAGAGATTGGCAGAGAGGAAATACAGATGCTATCACTTCTGGGTAACTACACGACTTTACAGCATGCAATCTTATTAACAGCTGTTATTGGTTTTTGATTTTACTTTGAAAAACCAAACACTAGATTGGCTCTTTTTGCTGTCATTTTCTGTAAGTTTGGAAGTTACATCAGCAAAACAGACATGTTAAGAAAAATGGATGATTCTACGATTACTTATACCTTTTTGTAGTTTGTGAGAAAAACAGTAATTGGACAGCAGTGGTAATGTGAAAATAGTTTGTTGTCATAATCTCTTGATATATATATCATATTTGACTTGAGGAACTGCATTTGACTACTTAATGTACATATAGCAGAATAATATTATATGTAACATTATTAATATGTGAACAAAAGTTATTATCAAAGGAAGTAAAATACTTATAGATCAGCAATGTGCTGATGCCTATGTTGAAATAACTTGGCTCTCTCTAGAATATAACTCTCAAACATACACCTTAAAGCAGATAAGAAATGGCTTATCACTAATTTAGAAGAGCATCATTTAGCCTGAAAAAAGAGTTTGTTGCCATATAAAACAGCCCTCCATAAAGCTAGACCGTCTTACTACTAATTATTGATTCATTATTGCTATTCATTATTGATTGACGGTTTCTCTTCAACTACTTTCAATGCTATCCATCCATCCATCCATTCGCTTCCGCTTATCCTTTTTCAGGGTTGCGGGGGGGCTGGAGCCTGTCCCAGCTGTCTTAGGGCGAGAGGCGGGGTACAACCTGGACAGGTCGCCAGTCTGTCGCAGGGCTAACACATAGACATAGACAACCGTTCGCGCTCACATTCACTTCCGCATTCACACCTATGGCCAATTTAGAGTTTCCAATTAACCTATCCCCACTAAGTATCCGTACTAACCTTCAATACTATTGAAATGTATTCTACTGCAGCTGATCTGAGTTAACTTCAGTAATTACTTCCAATGTCTTTTGGACCCCATTCCCTCAAGACGGCTCAAATAAGTCCTACCATTAATTAATGCTTCGATCTTAAATAGCCCATCTCTTTTATTGTACATCAGGTTTCAGAGCTCATCCCAGTACAGAAACAGTTTTAAAGGCTATAAATGATGTTCTTGTGGCCTCTGACAGTGGACTCATCTCAGTGGTTTATTACAGCGATTAGAGCACGCTGTAGGTATTAAAGGTACTGCGCTGCAATGTTTTGAATCATATCTATCTAAGAGACTCTAATTTGATGTAAATGCAGAGTCCTCTTAACACAGTAAGGTTAATTCCACAGGGTTCTGTGCAAGGATCACTTCTGTTTACATTATACATGCTTCGCTTAGGCAGTAACATCAGAAGACATAGCATACATTTTCACAGCTATTCAGATTATACTCAGCTTTATCTATCCATGAAGCCAGATAACACACACCAATTAGTTAAACTGCTGGAATGTCTTTACGACATAAAATGACAAAAGTATGTGTATGTAATAAGGTTTGCAAACCTTTTGGTGTGGGTTTCCTCTGGGTACTTTGGCCTTCTCCCAAAAAAGACATGCATGGTTAATTAACTGGTGATCTGTGGATGTGAAGAGTATAAAATGCTTAAAGAATATAGCATACAACAGTGTCTGAATGAATGGGTATTGCACTTTAATACCCATTATCTCTCTGTATCTAATAATGCAGTGATTGGTGAGGCAAAGCATTAATACATAAGGCCACCCTGTGTGTGTTAATAGTATCTGACATTGTGGAAAAGTGTCTGGTGATGGTGATATGAATGCAGTTTGTGTGCTTTCAGGAGTGTGTTTAGTGTGTGGCGATCTGTGGTCGATGCTACAGCTCAGACTGCTGCATCGAGACTTTTCGCTGCAGAAGAATACCGTCGACTTAGTGGGCAAGCCTCCAAAAGTCTCCGCAATGCAAAGGATGTCCGGGCTAAGAGAGTGAGTCAGTAGACACAGATTAAACATTTCTAAACAACACTCAAATAATGAAACATTTTTTTCCTGTCTTCCTCCCCTCATCCCCAAATGGTTGCGGCAGATGGCCGCCTCTCCCTGATCCTGGTTCCGAAGGAGGTTTTTTTCCTGTTAAAAGGGTTTTTCCTTCCCAATGGTGCCAAAGCGCATGTTTAAACAGGGCTGTTTAATTGACCGTGTTTCTCTCAATTATTCTAGGGTCTTTACCTTACAATATAAAGTGCCTCGATTCAACTGTTGTTGTGATTTGGCACTATATAAATAGAATTCAATTGAATTTAGCTTAAGTCCATGAAATGGCTGCAAGTGGACTATGTGGACTATGCCTGAATGTATCGCTTTGGGTTGTGTGCATATGTGTGTTAGGGCCTGGAACAGCTGCAGAGGGTGCAGGCTGAAGTGGTGGATGCTCTACGGGAACTTCAAAGGGTCAAGAAGTGCTACCACAACTTTAGTCACATTGCCAGTATTGCCCGTGAGAAAACTGCAGATGCACAGGCCAGGTCTGTGTTTCAATAAGGAGGTTTGAATCTTCTACTAAGACTTTTGACCAGCATTTCATTTTGTTTTAAAATATTTTAAAAGTAACTAAAAGTAAGATTTTTAAGGCTGTATTAGATACATTTTGGAACAACTTTTGTCACTTCTATATATTTTATTCTACACGTGAAGCACTTGTACTCTTAAACTATTACTATTATTATTGTTACGACTTCTTTAATAAAACAGTAAAAAGGTTAGATAGTACTACTACGATGACATTTGGGTGGTAAAACCGCAGATGTGCCCTAATGTGTTCTGTTACACCAAACAGCTGAACCTTTGCCTTCTATGCATGGGTATGTGCCGATGGGAGTTAAGCCAAAAAGAGCTCAGCTTGCAGAGTGACTGACTGAAGTTTCCCACAACTTATATTTTAACCACTACATGTATATAGAACATTAAAATAAATATGAAGCAATACATTAAGTTCTAAAGTGCTGTAGTTTTCTCTTGTCTTGAATGACCTAAATATGATTTCACTTTCTCTTCCAGAGCTAGAAAAAGTGAACATGGAATTTTTCACTTCAAAACCGGACTCCATAAAACAACTACTAAGGTATGGATGAAATGAGCTGCTGAAATGTTATTCCTATGCTGAACTGTGTCCTGGTATAAATTGGTTTCTCTCCTGTGATTATGACTTTAGAACAGATGAAAAAGAGTTGTCCCAGGATAGTCTCACTAGGTTCCCTTGCCTTTCATGCAAAACAAAATTATCACTGTATCCATCCATTTTCTTCCGGTAAACAATATTGGGTCATAGTAGCAGCAGGCTAAGCTGGGTGTTTTAGGTTTCCTTTCCTCTCCCAATAGGTCCATTTGCTCCCAGATCAGACTAAATGTTTAACCTCTCATGAGTTCTAGTTTCATTTCATCAAGCTACTTAAGCTGAGTACATTTATTAGAATTAAAATTGAGACTAATATCAAATTTGTATTTCTATCTAATAATATTATTTTATTATTACATTAATATAGCACAAGGTTCAGTTACCTCTACACAAAAACCGCTCCTTCAAGGAGCTGTTTTTTACTGTCTTAATCTGAGTACATTTCAGAGTCTGTACTTTTTCATTTTTTACTGGAGTATTTTTTAACACTTATTATCTGTACTTCACCTTAAGTACACAATGTCTGCACTTTTGCCACCTCTGCATTAGGATATTAACAAAAAAAACAAACACCCTAAAAAAACGTTCCCAGGAGGCATCACAATCAGATGACTCCTATCTTTTAGAGGCTCCTTTTGAGGTCATTGGTAGGGTCTCCCAAAGCAAACTGGTCCCAGGGGAGGGGCCACAAAAAGAGATTAAAACAAAAACCCAAATGAGCTATAGCACTTCAACAAGAAGGTGTCAGGCTTGGCTGTCAAGTTTGGTTCCACCACCTTGTGGGCCATCCCCCACAGGGTCAGGCACTGGGGTCCTTGTAGGCTGTTTTGGGGAAGTGGAATGGAAAAAAAAACGCTTTTATTCCGGGTTATTACACAGAACACACTGCTGAATTATAAACCTGTATAAATGTCGCCTGTTTGCGTGACATTGTGTTTGTGCTCACTTACATGTTTACAGCTCACTGCCAGACTCAAAGAGTGCGATGACCGCTTGACTGAAGTTCGTAATGACTATCTGCTGACATTAGCAGCAGTCAGAGCGCATCGGCAACACTACTACACAAACGATTTACCATTTATTATGGAGGTAATCCACATACACTAACACAGGCAATGTGGTACATTTATTTCCTGGATATTGACGTTTTTATAGATGGAATGGATCAAAATGTCCTTTCACAAAAAGTTTCATAGCTACTTTTTTTAAGGAACTAGTGTCACCACAAGTGCTTGAATGACTGTTTTACTATATAGCGTTTAGTCTGCTGCCTGCACTGTATTTAATGAGAACACAGAGTTATAGAAAACACCGATAACATAGGTGATTAGTCTTCAGTAGGGACTTAGTAGAAGATTTTTTGAAAACTGACATTTTGTCCCTCCTCTCCTCAGCAAATGGATGGTGATATTTATGAGGATTTGAGATGCCATTTCACCCTGCTGTGTGGGACTGAGATGGATTGCTGTCTTCATACACATAAACAGTACAGCAGGGTGTGGGACAGTGTTGCAAAGGTTGGTATTGTATATATGAATTGTAAAAAAGACGCTTTGTTTTCCAGTATATTTTATATACTGTATGTATATTGACAGTGTGCAGTTAGCTACCTGTGATCATTGGTCATCACAGGGCATCAGACTGCAAATGATTGGTTTGAATCTGTGATTAGTCCCATTTAAAGTAGGCCTATTCTGCTTTTCACAGTTGTCTATGTTGCAAATACTGTGACAGTGTTGGATATTCATATTAAACATGTCTTCTTAAAACAGGGTTCTTATGAAGTTGTTACCTTGTGTGAGGATTTATAGTATTATTTTTTAAGTGAATAATGAGAATGAATAAGAACTTAGTAAAAGAAACTATAATATGATTACCCTATATAAAGAATGCATTGTGACAGATTCATAGTAAGATCCTCCTTGCTATGCGGAAACCGTGGTGACCACATTTAGAAACAGTACATTTTGAACATCCAGCTGCTTGTACAAATAAGTTCACCATCCAAAACACATAATAATATGAGAAGCATCATTTACATGTAGATGTATAGAAATGGCATAAACAGTTTCATGTGTGGACTTAGTGTAGATGTTGTTTGCAACCAAATAAAATCTGTCACTGGAGATAGGAAACACTAGACGGGGAGAAATTGAATAAATCTTGAGATCCCCTTAGACTGTACTCTCTTGCTAGTTCAGAGTTATTCCCTGAACATTTTGAATACATTTGACTTTTCAAGTGTTCATCCAAAGCCGGTAGAAGTGAGAACATTGTATTTTTGTTCATGCTGAAAGGCCTTTTCTAGCTTATGTGAAAAATTCTGCAGAATTTTAAGCAATGCTGTTAATGAGAGTTATTTGTGTCTTTGAGGATGGTGTAAAATGTTTTTGTTTAATTCGTTTTTGTGTTGCAGGTGACCAGAGAGAGAAATGTTCAGCAGTTTCTCCAAGAATCAGTATCTTTCAGCAAAACCCCTGAATTTACCTTCCAGCCTGCTCTGCGTGACAAGGTGTGTCTAAGTGAGAACACTTCTTAGCTTTGAGACAGCCGGTTTTTTACGGTTGAGCATTCATTACAAAAAAAGGGGAAAAAAGGATCCATAACTCGAAATTTCGAGTTATTTTCTCGAAATTTCGACTTATTAACTCAAGTTAATATGTCGAAATTTCGAGAAAATAACTTGAACAACAATTAACAATTAACCCATATGGAGCGCAGACTGACCTAAAATCCCTGGAATGTCTCTGGCAATGCATTTCGGGCAGTTTGTCCGAAGTTTGTCCATTCTGTGCTCCAGACGGGTTGAGTGCGTTAAAAATTTTAATCGCGTTAATCATTATGGCCGCGTTAACGCGGTTAAGACTTTGGCGCAGAAAGAACAAAACAGGGGTGGGAGAGGTGGCAGCTTTTATATAAGCACAACTAAAAAGCTCAGGACAGTGTCATGGGTATCGCTCTGCGCCATATCCTTCCGGGTAACAAGGAAATTACATCATACATGTAGAGTCCTGATTGGCAGCGATAACTCGAAATTTTGAGTTATTTTTCTCAAAATTTTGAGTTAATAAGTCGAAATTTCGAGAAAAATAACTCGAAATTTTAAGTTATGGATCCTTTTTTTTTTTTTTTGTGGTGGAAACGGGCTTCCATATGTGACTGTGTGGACCATAAAGTGAGTACATAGGGAACATAGCAGGAATCAGCAAAAATAAACTCAAAACTCTGTGTCACAGACCCACAACCATCACAAAGGCACCTGTCAGAACTGCAGTTAAACACATCAAAACCTCACTTAGCCATGGTCATGTGATGTGGGTGTTTTGAGCCACACTTTAAAGCAGTGTTTTAAAACATCTGTAACTAGGAAGATTGACACAGTCTTGAAACTGACTGTATTACTGGCAATCAGGTCAGTGGTTACCTTACAATATGCTGGAGAAAAAAAAATATTTTCAGCTTTATTTCCTGTTTTCCTACCAGAGTATTTCCAGCTTCACATGTGGATCCTCCTTTAGAGCAGACAAAAGCTTCATTCCTGAGTCTCCTGGGTGATTATAGCTCAAGTTCAACTCTTTCAAATAGGAGGGATTGGAGTGCAGAGCTGTGATCTGACAGCCTGACAACCTTCAAACACACACAACATGTCACATCATTGTAAGGAACTGCTCTGAATTTGATGATGTACATGCAGTCGAATTAACAGATTCTGATTTCAGTTA
>VUQG01020261.1:0-33286 GCA_015106755.1 Etia nguti
TTGGCAGTTGGAAATGTGCAAAACAAGTGGCATTTATATACAGTATGGAGTGCATAATGTTGAAGTTCTGGTAAGTGAAGGTGAGGTGTCTATGAAGTGTTCAGCAGTCTGATGGCCTGATGGAAAAAGCTGTCTCTCAGTCTGCTGGTACAGGACCGGATACTGCAGTACCTCCTTCCTGATGGAAGTAGTCTGAACAGTTTATGGCTGGGGTGACTGGAGTCCTTGATGATCCTCCCCACTTTCCTCAGGCACCGCTTCCTGTAGATGTCCTGGAGGGAGGGAAGCTCACCTCCAATTATCCGTTCAGAACACCGCACCACTCTCTGGAGGGCTTTGCGGTTGTAAGCGGTGCTGTTGCCGTACCAGGTGGTGATGCATCCTGTGAGGATGCTCTCAATGGCACAGCGATAGAAGGTCCTGAGGATGCGGGGGCTCATGCCGAATCTTTTCAGTCTCCTGAGAAAGAAGAGGCGCTGCTGCCCCTTCTTCACTGTTTTATTTATGTGTCCTGACCACGTAAGATCCTTAGCCAGATGTACACCAAGGAACCAGAAGCTGCTCACTCTCTCTCTAAAATATCAGGCCATCTGTCAGAAACATTTTACAGTTTGTAGTCCTCTCTTTGGTCGTGGTACGGCTGCACTTTGTGATTTTTATCATCAAACAGATTGAAATATGGGTAGCTGAGAATAAGAATAACTTGCCTACTACAACAGGAGAGTTTGCGGCTGTGCATGTTGTATTTCTAAATTCAGAAAGCACGTTTATTTATCGAGACTGGTGGAATGCAGTATTTTTCAGCATTTCAAAATAACTGCAGTTGTTTAGCAAGTCCATCAACAATAAATATCCTTACCTACATGTGTACAAATCTGTAGGGGAGCAAAAGCTTCCTTGAACTTTCCCTTAGGTGACAAACCCCACTTATTCCATTCCATAAAACCCTAATTAAAAAATTTCAACTTGATGCTTTGCTCATCACATAGTATTTCTCGCACTGTTTACTCAAATATTGGCTAATGCAAATTAAAAAAATTTGAACCGTTTTTCACATGAATGGCTGTATTTTTGAGGTTTTTATTAAACCTCCAAGGCCTGCAATTCAATAATTTAGCAAATTAACCAAACTCAGTAAGACTCCCATTCCCAGTGGTGACTAGCCTCAGCATCGACAGCCTTATAGTCGCATTTCCATACTACCATTCCAACAGTGAAGGCGTGGAAGAATTCAGCCCATTTAGACTGAATTCTGAATCTTCTGGGCCAGCGTTCCTGCCAGATATTCCCTGCACAAACCATCACTATGTGTTTGGGAACATCTGTCTCTCTTCTTTCCAAAATTCTGCCTCTGTGTTCTGTAGACATTTAAAAAGACAAACATATGATTGATGGGTTAAACTTTCTATCAGTATTCTCCTGTGAAAACATCAGCACACAAGCAATTGATCAGAAATCAGACTTCCATTTTATCATGTGCAGTTTATCATGTGCATCCTGCTATTAAATGAACAGCAGCTGAAACAGCTTCTTCGAAACTCCGTGCCTGTTTAGATGCTGATGAGATGTATTTGCTGTTTCGGGGCATGTTGCACTTTTGTATTGTTTCTAAATCACAGTACGTTCCTCTCCTGCTTGGTGTTGTTCCAAAGTGTTGCAAACCTAAAATTGTGCAGAAAGACATGCAGTGCTTTCTGCTAACTGTTGTCAGTGCAGTCGTTCATGTAAAACCCCGAGGTCCAGCTCTCTTCAAAGATCATTATTTCAACATTATTTCTTTACAGCATCATCGCAGTACAAATACTTATTCACTGGGTGATGCCGTTAAACTGCTGTTTTTAATAGTGACCCTAATAGCAAAGCTTGTTGTTCAGAAACATAGATCTGAGCAGTAGCAGTAAACAAAGGGATGGGTAGACATAAAAGCAAAGCCACCTGCATACAAAGATGAGTACAATTATTTGATCAACTGAATCATAATTTCAGGATTATTTTTTATCTTTAGCTTTTTTTTGGTTCATTTAATACCCATTTAGAATAAAAGAACAACCTTGGTAATTAATGTTTTTTTGACATCTGTATTTTGTCTCTGTTAAGATTTGCTGTCGTTCTGTGCCACTCTTCTTTTGGTTAGAATTAATACCTGCAGTACTTGCAGTTTTTACTTTTAGTGTTCTGCTTGCAGTTGTGCCAACCCCTAAAGAATCCTCACTGTGACAATGAAGCTTTTAATAACTATAGGTGCATCTTTAACATACCAGTCCTTGCCAAGATTTAAAAAAAGAAATGGGTTCTGTCTCTTTTATATGCCTGGCATAATTCTGTGTTCTGCTGAACCTTTGTATAGGAAGACTGCTCCTCTGAGTTATGTGCAAAATTATCATTATCTATGTCAATTTTAGTTCTTGTGCTATTTTTCATCATACTTGATCTCAGCACAGCATTTCATTTTTTGAGAATATCTAGGCTGAATGCGTTAATTCTAGCCAAGTCTTTTGTTGCTACTGAGTTTGAATTTTATAATGTCTGTTTGCATTGGTCTTTTAACCTTCAGTGTTTGAATGCCTGTTTGAATCTATGGGAGTTTCTGACAACATGTGTAACAAATTTTACTGCCACAGAGGAAATAAATTCCTGATGAATGACAATTAGTCAAAACGTGTCTCCTCTTCACCTGCGGAGTGCCAGTGTCACACGGTGTATCGTTACTAAAGAGGTCGCATAAGATCTCTGTTGCAGTTATACATACAGTGGATGGAGTCATCTGAAAAATGATTGTTTGGTACTCAGCAAAAACCTTTCGTATTACATGTCAGACTTTCTGTAACTCGAGTGTTTTCAGTTGTTCCCCCTCCTGCAGTATTTTATGCCATGTACCTAATGAAATACCTCTACACAGACTTACTGTTTGAGTTTAATCACACTTATATAAAAAGATAATAATTTGCTCAGACAATGTTGCAGTAATATACCAAACACCCAAAGGGTTTTAGGTAAAAAGGTCACTAAATATGAAGTGCCAAAACATAGAGGTCTTTGTTGTTCTTACAGTTTCTATTTTTAACCTAAAAAGGCCACACACCGGTGTAAATCTAATACAGGTGCCCTTCAACAGATCTCATTATTGCTTTGTCTCAACATCTCTGACCTTTACAAGTTAAACTCCATCAACTGTATTTGCAAGAGTAAAGACAACATGAGAGGGATGGCTAGATGTAAAGGCTATGAGGTTAAATACAATAAAAGGAAATAAATAAGAAATAGTTTCTATATATTTCACATCTACCCACTCTTTGTTTTTCAAGCTGTTATATTTCAGTGTTTCCCTGAGAGTCCTGTACTGCTTCTAACAAATCCCTGTTCTTTCTCTTTATGTGCTCTGAGAAGATAATGATGTGTTTACACACAGCTATTCATGCTTCACACAGACTTTTCTGAATTAGGTATGTGTGTACATTGCATTCTTCTCCATATATCAAGATGTGCAGTTGATATTGATTATGTGTCCCTTATTGTGAGCATCAGCATGTAGCTGTTGCTGAAGATACTGATATAGCTAGCTGAGAGATTTTCCAGCTCTGAGGGATTTTTTAAGGTAGTCAAGAAGCAGAAGAGGACAGAGTTTGAACCTCTACATCATTGTGATAATGACTGTTATCAGAATTCTTTAGGTTAACCGTTTTCAAGCAGATCATGCCCCAAAATATCTACACATCTCCTATATAAGCACTATATATAACAGCTATTGAATTGTGTGTGCAAGCAACACATGCATATAATGTGACACGGACATGATGCCCTACAATAGATCCCAATTTATAGGTGGTCACATTGGAGCGGGCTGCTTTTCCTGGCTTAAGCAGCAAGGTTGTTGCCACTGCTATACTCTGAATTGAGTGTGCTGAGAGAGTTTGCCAGCTCATAGGTTTGCAAGGTGCCTTCACTGTCAGCATAACAAATAATCTGGCTGGACACTGTTTGGAGTGCACAGCCACATATTTCTTTCAGACTTTCTTTCCTTTTTACTCAACCAGGTGTGGATATTAAAAAAAGAAAGAAATGGATAAAAAAAAAAAGACATTCAGTTTACCAGCACTGACCTGAAAGAACCTTTGATGCTCTCTAGGTCTAAAGAACAAGTTCTAGATTAGAGCAGTTTTTCTCGCTTTTCTTGTGAGAAGCACTGAACTTTGGTAAGAGCTGCTGCCAGATAATGTACTTTACAGGCACAGGCCTCTCCCTGAATAATAATGGATCATTGTGTGAGTGGCTTTTAAGGTCATGTTAACCTGCTACTCTTTGGAGTCACACTGTATCTAACATGTTTTAAGCGATTCTAATCCATCTGCTTATATGCTCAATTACATTAAACAGTTTTTGCACAATATTGGAACAGCTCCAGACTGCCCTTCACTTAGTGCAGGCTTATATGACAAATTTTTTTTTATTTCATATGTATTTAAACTCTGCGTCCCCTGAGGGATCATCAGGGATCGACAGGTTGACAGGTCAGGTCACGCAGGAGCTTCTGTGGACTAGCATATTCGCAGACAACATTGTGATGTGCAGCGAGAGTGAGGAGCACTGGAGAAACCCTGGAGAGGTGGAGGTCTGCTCTGAAGACAAGATAAATGAATATCAGTAGAAGCAAGACAGAATACATGTGTATGAATGAGAAGGAGGCAGGTGTTGATGTAGTGAAGATAGATGAGTTTAAATATCTGAGATCAACCATTTAAACCAATGGACTGAGAGGTGAAGAAGAGAGTGCAGGCAGAATGGAGTGGGTGAAGATGAGTGTCAGGAGTGATTAGTAACAGAAGGATAGCAGCAAGAGTGAAAGAGGATGTTTACAAGATGCTAGTGAGACCTGCTATGATGTTGACGAGACATCAGGAGACAAGAGGTTGAGGTGGCAGAGTTGAAGATGCTAAGATGCTACGATTTTCATTGGCAGTGAGCAGGATGGACAAGATTAGAAATGGGTATATCAGAGGGACACCTCAGGCTGAGCAGCTTGGAGACAAAGTTAGAGAGGCAAGATTGAGATGGTTTAGATTGTTCAAAGGAGGGATAGTGGATATACTGGGCAATGGAGGTTGAAGATGGAGCTGCCAAAAAGTAGAAGAAAACGAAGACCACAGAGAAGATTCAAGGATGAAGTAAAGAAGTGCAGAGGGTTGCTGTGACAGAGGAGGATGATAGGAATAGGGTGGGATCGAGGCAGATGTTCCACAATGCAGACCCCTAACGGGGCAGCTGGAAGGAGAATAAAGGAAGAAAAACAGGAGGTTTAAATTGTTGATCCTTGATCGACAATGATCGTCTAGATTTTCTTGAAATTTGGTACCCACTGTGTTCAGGGGAAGAATCCTATAAAGTTTGACAATCACCTGAATGAACACTGCCATTATCATCAAATTAGTAGTGTTGTAGTCTAGTGGATTAAAAAGACAAAACATATCAAAATACAACAAACTAGAACATAAACAATAAATGTTGGAAATAATGAAATGTTTGAAAAAAATTTAATAATTAGAAAGCCCAAGAAAATCTACACAACATAAAACTACTATGAAACTATGAAGTACATACAACAAAATAAGTAGTTTCTTTAAAGTAGTGACTGGAAAAGTTCACGACTGCAGCACATGAGTGAAAATGGCTTCAGTTTGTCAGTACTTTGCTTAATACCCATTAGCCTTTGTTGTACTTGTGTAATTTGCTAATCCAAATTAGCATACAAACACAGTAAACTGAGATGGCAAACATTATACCCACTTAACAACAGCTTGTTGACGTTTTCATTGTGAGCCTGATGTTTGTGTTTAGATTAAAGCACAGCTGTACTGTGTACCACATCTGTCTTGATTATGCCGTCTACAGGCTTCAAATACATCAACCTTTCAGCAGAGATGTTTGCACACTTGTATCTGGGAGAGCGGCAGCACCTTTCTTCAGCTCACTGTCACATAAATTGGTTTTGGCATACCAAGAATGTGGCTAGGAAGAAAATCCTTCCCCGAATTAACAAGTCGAAGTTTGATGCAAAGTTCTGTAAGAAAGTTACAAACCACAAAAAAGTTGTTTTCACAAATATAAATATAACCTTTGAAGTGATTTTACTGACATCACAAACCTTTACTTAATAAAATTATAATTACGTTTCATTTATTTTCACTTGGTTTTACATACTGACCATCTTTCACGTTAAGATCCATTTTTTCTGAGCGTTGCCCAGCCTTGAACACAGACACAGTTAACCATTATTTCTAAAAGACTGCCTCCATCATCTCCCGAGCAACCTGGAAAACTGACCATAGATGTGTCACATATGATCCTGCAAATGAAAGAATGTGATGGTTATGTTCTTTTCAAATAAAATGCAAATTGTAAATCTGTTCCAGTCAGTTCAAGCCAAAAGAATAACTTGAGCTCATCTTTAATTCATGGGAGCACTTACAGTGCTGTGCCAGGGCAGTCTTCTTCCTGCGCACCGCTAAAAGCAGATTCTCAGAAGGGTCAATGTTTCCTTAGGGAAACAGCTGGAAACAGGCTTCCTACTGAATGTCTTCCACAGTTCTCATACTTTCCGTCCTTCCTCCGTCTCCCTGAGAAGCATCCACTGTTGACAAGTGTGAGGAGTTTTGATCCTGGGTATTATCTTGGCAGCCCGGCCAGCAAATTTGAAAGCTGCAAGGTTCTTGTACTGTTGTGAGTCTCATCAGACATTCTCAGGAGATACCGTATTTGAGTGAAACGGAAAACGTGAATGGTGGGTGTAAATTTAGTGTGGTCTGGGAGGAAAACGATGACTTGCCTGCCTGTTTTTATAATTTGGTCACAGTGACAAAGTTCACTTATGTTTCTAAAATAATTTTTACGGTTAAATCAAAGAGTGGAGTCTTGCTGAGGGTATTTTGACTGATGCTGTTGACAGTGTTAGATTTTCAGCTCCAGCTACACTGCTGCCTCTGCTGTGCACTTTGATTCAAAATAGCTTATATGCTCTAAACTACCTGCTGGTTAATAAGCTATGGCATGGAAAGAGAAGGGACGTTATTTCTTTGAAGTTTGGTCCTAGTTTGAGTTGCTAAGGAACAGCACACCTAGTATTAATGTGTTTAATGTGTAGTGTAGTGTAGTGAAGCTGTACTGACAGGAATGATCATAAAGAGGAAAATTCTAGGATTTATATTAACTTAAGAAACTGTGAGTCATTTTAATATTAGGTAACTGTTAACGCTGTGGGATTGATCAGCTTTGATCACAATATGAATTCAACTTATTATGATTACAAGATTTTCCATATAAAACAACTACTTTTTGCATTTACTTGTTTTTTTTTTCTGTGAAACACTTATTTCATATTATGTTGAATATGAAACCAGTGCAGTGTTTTTGCTCTTCCTTTAAAGCTTAAGCTCACTCTCAGTTTACTTTGTTTCACCCAAAGATGAAGAGCCCTTTGTTCAAAAGGATCCATCTAAAGGACGTGAAAGTCACAAGCGTTTGATAGGTGAACATGTAGAATAACAAAAAGCTCAATAAATTATGAGCAATTATGTGAAGTAATTGAGATCTCAGTCTTGACCAAGCTAATCTAAACTAAAGGATTTTTGTCATAATCAAGTAGCCTCAATAAATCACAGGAATTAAGACAAATTAGAGATACAGTGAATAAGTAATAACATAATTCTTTTTCTTATCGATCTGTAATTTCAGGACAGAGAGAAAAAGTGTGTGTGGGTTTTTTCCCCCATTTTTTCTGTTATGATGTGGGTCTTATTGAATCATGACAAATGGATTTTATTTGCAATATCTGTAATTACCTTTTTTAAAACCATCTTTTTTCATTTATTTCATTTTCAGTGATTAAATGCATTATTGTGGATTCTGCAACTAATAATGCTCAGCGTCGCCCTGTAGCCAGGTGAGATATAAATGTGCTAATTCAGTGGTGATTTGTATTCATTACACTTGTGAAAATCGATCTCTACAATACAAATATAATACTGCTATTCAACGTTGGTTGAAGTTCATAAATGACAAAAACTGAGCAACACCAGGATTTTCTCATCAAAGTGTGCTTCGATTGTTTCTGTAAATATTCTCCTCACTCGCTGCTTACAAAAGATTTTTGATTATTTTATTCAGACACATTTTTCTTGTTCTCTTGTGTTGAAGTGTGAAAAAAAAAAAATAATACATGCAGTGCCAGTATATCCAAGCTGTTCACATTTTCTTCTCTGTCTGCTTGTGTTTTGTCCCTCCGTGCATAAACCTGTAGCTCTTAAGGTAGACTCGAGCTAGAAATACGAAAGACTGAATGAATTAACTTGGGGTTAACATAAAGTCATCAACTCCCTAAATGACTTTGGCATATGCTATCTCTCTGAATCTCACAATCCGTGCGTCATTAAAATTGCATTAATAATGAAGTATCAGTGTTTTACAATTCTTTGCATATTCTGAAATAAATTAGTGTCACTTTTGATCAAAATTAACTAAATCTTTTCACCATCAGTCACTGCCACGTCTGCTACATCTGCCGAACACTTCCACTTACTTTAAAACCAGACGACGTTTTGCTTAAAGTTGCACAAAATGAATCACTTGGGCATAAGGATAGATGGATTTCCATGGTTACATTTTAACAAAAGCTTTATGACTGCCCTCTGTGTTTTCTCTCTTGCTTCACCTCAGCACCCTCATCTGGCCTGGCTCAGTGTCAGCTCGGCGTTTGCTGTTTTTCCATTAAATCTTCTGCATGAAACATTTTTCATTTCCATTTATTATGCAACAGAATGCATTCAGAGGTAGACCATTAATCCATCTCGCTTAAAAAGTAAACTTTGATTCTACTGCTCAGGTCAGACAGCTCTGCGGTACCTTACCTACATACTTAATCTTTGACTAAATTTGGATCTCGTTTTATTTCGCTCTAAAATTACCATGGAAACACAAAACCCCTTTTAACATAATTATGCTCTTTAACATGTATTTTAATAAAGGGCCATTTGTATGTTTTTTGCTTACCCTATGATGCACCTTTTTTTTTTCTTTAGTCTGCAGGTGTAAGCATGTCGGATGACTTGATGTCTTGAAGGTTATACATGGCCCATTTGACTAATGGCCTGACTCTCTGTACATGCTCATGCTAATCACTTCTCTGATTGATTGTGGTGCTCCAAAGCACTAATGGCATCATTAGCTGGAACTGTTGTGGCAGTCTCGGCTCTGAGCTTTCAATTCCCTAACAGAGATTTTCTTTATCCTTTCTGTTGTTATTAAGATCCTAGACTGGGATGGGTTCATTTTAAATTTAATTGGCTTTATTTTTAGTAAAGGTGAAAAACGTAGATCCTTAACCCCGAGTGTTGCCACATTCAGTCTTTGGACATTCTGTTAGTTAAGCTGTAGCCAGTGTTACCATGGAAACCCTGGAACAAATCCTGTTGTAAGAAAAATGATCAGAAAAAAAATGAACAGAAAGATGCCAAGCAGAACTGCAGTGAGACTTGTATCATTAGTAAGGGAATGATACATTTGCACCTGGATGCTAATTGTATGTAAACACGATGGACTTTTTTTTTCTTTTTTTGCAGGGTGTGGGTGGGGTCGGGGGCCTATAGTGAAACAAGTGAAACTTTGCTTCTGGTGTAGTTTATGAATTCCTGCCAATCAGAAGAAAAATAGGGAAAAAAATCAGCTGGAAATTCAATTCTTGATTTAACAAGATTTTTATGTGTCAAAGCTGCAGATTCTGTTTTCCCAGCCATCTTAATTGTGCAGCAGAGTGATGTCTCTCATGAACAGTCAGCTGTCTGAGCTCAAAGGATAAACATGCTAATCTTTACCAGCTGTTAAACTTGTACAAGAGCAAGCTGATAACTACCGAGTCACAGTCTGACACACTCAAGAAGCTGTGAGCATGCATGGTGGGAGTTTTTAATGCTTGCTAGTTGCCCGAAGCAAGAAAGAGAAAAGTTTTAGACTTATTTGTTGCACATATTTGGGACTGCCTTCAGACACTCGGCCCATTTTCATGATATTGTTACTTTATGAATTCAATTTGCGCTTATGGTCTTTATTACCTTAAAAAAAGAAGTAATTTCACCTGGAAAAATATGTGACATGCAATTTTTCAAATTGAACAGTTGCAGATTTTAGTTTAAGTGTTGATTCATGGGTAACTTGCAAAGTGAGTATAACAGGAAAAAAAAAAGGACTAACCCATCCCAGAACCCAGCAAGACTTTGATTTCATTTGTAGATTTCCCCTTCAGTTTCAATGCAAATAATGCTAATTTAAGTACCCTCATTTTGTAAAAAGGTAAAATTAAAGTTGTGTGTTTGTTACATAACAACCAGCAGTTGGTGCTCATTAAGTGTTATGGCAGAAATAAACATTGTAAATTAGATTTCGCTGACCTAAAGTTAACGCCATTACTACTTCTACCAATAGGTCTAGGCAGTGTTATACAACCATTCACACCCTATACAACAAAAGAGTGGAAAGGTTGTGAAAAAATCCACTGTGTCAGTATCAGGATTAAATACAAAAAAAGAACATACCAGAGTATCTCAGTCTTTCAGAAGTAAACATAAGGATGGGTTCTTCTTTTTTAAGATTGTGTAGGAAAATGTTTCCATCATAAATTTCATAATCTCTACAGTAGATACTATCATGTTGTAGTAGCCAATAGTAACAGTTTCAGAGAATTATCTATAAGGGAAAAGGCCAAAACCCAGTGCTGAATGAGCATGATCTACTAGCTAAGATCTCCAAGCACCCCTTTAAAATTGGGAAAAAATAAATAAATCACACAATTCTGAAATAGCTCACAGCAATGTCTCGGTAACACTTCTGAAAATGTGTGTTTATGTTCAGCGAGCAAAGATTGTCCACAAATTCAAGTTAGAACTCTACCAACTACCAACACCCAAACAAGAGCCAGTAATGCTCCGATTGCCATCTGGCTACACAAAATCTGAAATTCTGTTTCAAAGTCATGAGTACCATATCATGCAAACTGAAGAGAAGAGGCATTATGTAGCTTTGTGGACAGGCTTGAGTAACATGATGTCACATCATTTTCTTTAAGAAAGGCCTTGCTTATTTCTGCAAGACAATGTCAAACCACTGCTAACCATTTATTTTAATGCATTATAAAAACAAACTGTACAAATTCAATTGAACATAGAATTTCAATGACTTGCACATTATTTCTTCCTGCATTTAATTCGATTTCCAGCAGTGTTCCAACAATTATGGAAACAGAAATGCTTTTAGTGTTAGGTTTGTCTGTCTGAAGCAGCAGATCCCAGCGTAAGACATCAATTGTTTTCTGTTGATTCTTTGGTGTGCTAACTGAATCATGGCCGGGGTTATCAAAGTGTGTGGATGGCCGCAGGGAGCCATAAAGGTTAGGAGTGTGTTTGCAGAGTGGAGCTGGGATGCTGCCAACCTGTCAGACAGTGTTTAGCTAGTGTCAGTTGGGGAAAATTCTAAGTGTAACTGAAGCTGATTGTGTAATCATAGGGACTGGAGTCCAGCTGGATGAATGACACACCCGTTTTGGGGTTATTAAAACTGGGACATTCATTGAGACGTGTGCACACCCACATTTAAGCACCTTCCCCTTTTTTGTTGTAACTACTTGCTCGTCAGATTTTAAATGTCCTTCTGCTCTGTCTAAATGTGAGCCAGGTGTGAGGATAGATCTAAAGCAGCTGCTTCACACTATTTTTAAATCAAAAAAGGTGGTGGTAGTTTAATAAAAAAGAGCAGCAGCATGAAAATAAACCTAATCAACCATGAAGCAGATGAAAAAAAAAAAGGATAGTGTTTGCCTGGCTTGCTCCCTTTGTCCTCAAACGAGAAGCTGATTTTGGAGGTAGCACAGGATCCGTATGAATAACAACTATGAAGAGGTTCAGTGACTGTATAAAATTATGGATACTGGGGGGGGGGAGTCCCTGAGCTTAAAATGGATATCTGATTTTTCACATTACCGTCAGGTCTTGGTCCAGTCCCACACACCTCATCTCTGCTGGAGGCTTTAGCAACTTGAAGCTTTACCAACTTGAGGCTTCATTAACCACTATTAGGATTACAAATATGAACGTCTGACTAAGCTGCCAGTGTCAGCTTTCATTGTTGGTAACGTAGGTACGAGGTGAGTTGAAATGATTTGTCAGATTCTGTCCACTTTAGTCCAGCAGTCTAAGAATACAGTGTTAAATTGGGAGTTTTGTAGCACTTCATTATTCCAAATAAGTTGTGGTTTTGAAAATGAGCAACAAAATCAGTCAGAAAAATTGATGTGTTATATAAGATATATGGAACATCATAATCTACTCCCTAATGATGCGGAGAGTCAATTAAAACATTTAGCATCGACAGCAGATGTAGTATATTGAACGAGTAGGTAAAACCCAACAAGCTGATATTTTTCAACATCAGTGGGCTCTTTTTATTGAGCTGTGCCTCGCTATGTTTCTGTGACCACTGATAATTAATAAAAATAGAGGTGATCATGTTCAGCACAGTTTGCTTCTGTAATATTGGGCAATCGACAGGACTGGCGTTGTGGGTCCTCCAGGCCACCCTCAAGCCATCAGGGCTCGAGTCATTCCACTTCCACCTCTATTGATTTAGCTGAAAATGAAGTAAATCTGCTGTTCATTAGTTGGCGAGGAGCTAGTAATGTTATTTCTCTCTAATTTTGACAAAGAAAAATATAATACTTAAATTTAATAAAATAAACGAGTTCAAAGTTATGATTAAATAATAGCGGTGCTTCGTTTTTATTCGTAGGTTTCTGAATGTGTTCTTAATATTCTTTTTGCATTACACTCGTGTGTTTTCATTCTTGTCTCAATCCCACATCCCACAGAGATCATTAAGGCTTCATGCAATTTAACATTATTTAATCTCAACTTAACACCTACCGTGCAAGTTGAGCTGTTTTTAGACAGTTGCTGAAGTCAGTGGCAGTACAGAAATCTAGTTTCAAAATAAGTCTTTCTGACGATGTACAACAGAGCTCCTGTGGTTTTTTTCTTAACACAAAAAATGATGCTTCTTTTTCAGCCTGCAGGCTAAATTACAGCATCTCCATCACTGTTAACTGTTCAGTTTTCTTGCTGAGACTTGACTTTTTTTTGTGATTTTTCTCTGAGTGGTGTCACCTCCTGCCCCAACAGAGCAGACAGCTGTGCCGTTTACAGGTAGGATGATCACCATGCGCCCTATTATTCTCTGTGTGACTCAGAGTTTTAAAGACTTTTCAATCAAAATGAGTATGCAGGTGGAGTGCAGAGGGCAACTTCTGTAATAGTCGGTCTTGAATAGAACCTGGTTTTTCTGAATTTGGAGGCAGTTAGTACAGAGTGACATATTTATATTATCTAAACAAACAAAGTAAAGAAAACCAAGATGTGTCAAATTTAGATAGCTTAATCCTCAGTACTTTATAGCGCAAAGAAATTAAACATAAATAATGTTGATTAAAAATACACTAATGAGATTTTGACTACTAATTATGTCAGTCTTTTTGATTAACAGAAAAAGAGTGAATGCTTGGATAAAAATGATGTAAACACTGTAGGTTTCACTGAAAATGCATTTTAGTGGGTGATTCTGAATGTAAGAATAAGTCACTGAAAAACTTCTGGAAAGTGTCTCTAAGGCTTATAACAGAGAAATGTTTACTAAAGGTTTAGTCTGGCTCATTTTTACACACAAAAAATATCTAGAGCAGGTGTTGCTATAAACCAAAGAGACTGTCTTCTACAGGAAAAGAATGCCGGAGGACAGTTCTGCCTGCATCAGCTACATCAGAGATTTTTCGTGTTAATGCAAGGCAGCAGCTGTTTTAAGGTTAAATCAATTAAGCTAAATTGATGAGCACAGCAGCATTCCCTACCTTTGTTTGAGTATATGAATTCTTTGATGGGGGAAGGTGCTGGGGATTTCACTGGAGCCCGTTTTCTGGCCACAAATGAGCGCCGCATCTCAACATGTTGTTATCCCTGACACAGACTCGAAGATGATAGACAAGTCCAAGCCAAACCTCTGTCGCATCATAAAGGAAGCTATCTCTAGATGGTTTTATGAACCCTGACAACAACTATTAGATGGAATGATGATTAAATGAGCTGCTACCATGAGACATCAATCTTTTAAGTTTTAATCAGTAGCTACCCAGGGACTTATCTTTGTATTTAAAAAAAAAAAAAAAGCTTTAGGTCCAGTTGGAAGATGGAAAGGGAAGCTGCCCGCTAAGCTTTTTTCTCTTGATGACAAGTGTTGCTGCCGTCAGGTTGGAAAAGGCTAACAGCTCAGAAAAAGCCACTGATTGCTTTGCCTGCCACCACTAACATTTTAAATTAAGCTGGGGTTTTGATTAATGGCAGCCCAGCGCATGTATACCATTTTTCTTTGCCTCCTGTGTCTTTCATCTGCTTGCCGTTGACACAGCCTCACCTGCGCATTCACCAACAAGGCCAGCGTGGAGCTTGCCCTCTTATGAATCAGCTACATCCTTGCAGAGTCCCTGTTTAACTATTAAGTGTTTTAATGCAGGTTTCTGAAACATTCTAGGCCTCATTAACATGAATCTATGAATGTTTAATTGTGGTTTGTATTTACAGGCTGCTCTCTCGCTGCCAGTTTGCCACTATGTGGCCTTTGATCTTGTGACAGTGAGGTTGACTAAAACATACCGGATTATTTTATAGGAGACACATGCCACGGTGCTGCGGCTATACAATGCAGTCTAATTGTATCTGATGTTTGGGCTGGCTTTGTCCCTAATTAATCTGTGATTTCCCTTATGTTTTAGAATTGCAAATTGGATATATTGAGCCTTTGAGCTGTTCGTTACACTGGCTGCATAGCTGGACTGAGAAACCCTCTTTATGGCTCCAAGCTAATTATTCAGCCTGTGGATCCAAGCTCTGGAAGGCTGCCTCTGCCTCTAGCTGTAGGCAGTGAATGTGTGCTTGCTTATGCATTCCACCATAGCTATACAGTAGGCGTTAGAAGAAATATGTATACATGCATGCATTTGACATTTCAGATTTCACACTGTGTTCCTGTTCTTTGTATTTTTGCTGGTTATGCATTATACATGGACCTGTTTTAACGTTTTCACAGTGCACGTTTTGCTGTTTGGGAACGATGCGCTTCATTATGTGTGCAAATGCGAGCACATGCCAGTTTGGATTTCTGTGTTAATTTCTCTTGACAGTCTGAAAGGTTTCTTTAAACTTATGTGTGGGCTTTATAGTTCAAAGTTTAAAAAAATGTCTTATCATTACGCATTCAAAGATGAGATCACAAGAAGTTGTCAAGCAACGTTCCAGAACTTTCAGCTGAACGGCAAAAAGCAACTCGGTTCGAGTCAAAATCATGTCAAACCCACACGCGGAGTTCGATATTCACCCCGTGATGTTAAGAAACCGTTTTATATTAACTTGTTTGGTCTCTGGCATTTATTATATACAACTACAAAAATGATCTAATATCGCGATAATTATTCAGAGCCACCACACATTGCAGGATTCTGACAAATTATAGACGGGGTTATATTCTGTTTTATTCTACATTTTTCTGTAGAACCAGAGAGCAGCTTAGGGGAGCTTAATTAAGCAATCTAAAAAACGAAAATGAAATGAAAAATAGCCTTCATCACACAGGGAGAAAATGGTCTCCTCTGTAATTGGCACAAGAACATTACTGAATGTTAATGAGTGAAACCTTGAATTTTACATAACCATGCATTGCAGGAATCGGTGAACAAGAGCCCTTACAGCGAGTTGGCTCTGAAGCTGTCTGTTTACTTGTATTGACGAAGGCTATTTAACTTGACTGTCCTAAACGGAGAGTGCTTGTTGGCAAAAGTGATATTTGCAGACCAGGAATGTAATAATCCTTCACCATTAAAAAAGGAAAAAAATGGTACAAAAGGTGGGTTTACATCAGAAACGAGATAATAAGATAACATTTTGTTGTGTGGAAGGTTGTTTTGCTCAGAGCCACAAAAGACACGCTCAAAGACTGAACTATGCCTCTAAGTTTTATGAAAAATAAAATGAGCTTTCTCAGAGAATTGAATATGGAGCCTTGCTTGGTATGTATTAAGGTCATTGTCTTCATAGAACTACAGAGGCCACCAGCGCTACTTACAAAGAACCAAATTAAAATGAAAAATTATGTCTAAAAATGAATGATGTTACAAATTTTTTTTCAATTCATAGCAATGTACATACCATAGCCAGAGTATCTATTTGGGTAACATCAATTTTGCTATTGAGATATAAAAGAAATAACAAAGAAATCAGTGGTAATTTTTATTTCTCCAGCAAAGGTGTAAACTGAGGTTTAAGAACAAGGATAAATGTACGCAAAAGAAAAAAATTTGTATGTGTATATATATGTATATGTATGTGTGTATATATGTATACATATATATATGTGTGTGTGTATATATGTGTGTATATGTATGTATATGTATAATTTTATTTTTGCTTATTCTTTTACTAGACTAAAATGTCCTATGGTTTAGTAGACCATTTGAAGTTAAAATTAAGAGAAAATTCCAGTGATTCTCGATGAGCAAGTCCTTAGCTGAGGGAAGACGGTCCCTTTACTAGACAAAGTGATAAAAGACCAAAGCTAAAGTCGGAAAACTTGCTCATAAAAACAAACCTAGTCAAAGAGGGCATGACCCATTTTATTCCAATCCAGTTTTTCCAAACAAATTTAAAATCTCTATTGCTGCAATAAAAAGAATGAGATAAAAAAAAAAAAATTAACCCAGAGTACAAGAGATTCTACACGTGGCTTTTGTGCACCGCATGCACACAGCAGTCTCTCATCGCTCTGAGGCTGTGTGGCTCAGCAGCAGCAGCAGACAAACAGAGGGGGGCGAAGGACGGTGCAAGTTAGCACAGAGAGAGACAGGCGCTCTCATCAGTGACGGGCTCACCGGCTGCGTGGACAGAGCTGTGGCGCAGGAGGAGGAGAAGAAGAGCAATGGGGGGACAAGCTGCCTGAAAAGCAGAGCAAAACAGAGGAGCAAAAGCGTGAGAGACATCGAGAGAGGGAGGGGGAGAAAAAAGAGAGATCACAGAGAGGAGAGAAGTCATTCAGACCAGGGAGAGGGAGCGAGCTGGATGAAGCTGACAAGGACACAGAGAGAGGAAAGCGCACACAGAAGCCTTTCCTGATGGAAGAAAAGCAAGGGAGTGCTCGGACAAAGTGAAAAAGAAGAAGAGGAGGAGGTGGGGGTGCCCGACAGGAGGTCGAGCTTACAGGGCTTGACTGACATAAAAGACAAGAGGAGGAGGAGCATGAGGGCAAGTTGATGGATTTGATTTGGAGAGAGTATTTTTAGAAGGAGGAGCGGAGACATGAGGGGAATATTGAGATTAGAGATCCTGTCTCTGAGTGGGGGAGAAAAAACTAGGGGGGAAGAAGAAGAAGAAGAAAGAATAACAGGAGACAGATAAAGGGGGGAGAGATGTTGAGATGTGAGTGTGACAGAACAGATTATCTCTGGTCTGGTTTCCCGCAGGAAACCGCTGTGAGTGTTTGTCCGTGTACGTGCATGACTGCCTCCCTCTCCATGTGAAAGTGTGTTGTGGTACGTCTCTAACTGTGGCCGCGCTGCTGAGAAGCAGGTCCGCTGCACGATGAAGCTGTCCCGTGTTTACCTGCAGGACCTAATAACGCCGGTTAAAACCGAGTTCAGGGAGAGACGAGGAGCGGATCAGTGACATCAGAAAGAACTAAAGGCACCAAAAAGTGAGACCAAAAAGTGGGAGAAGAAAACAAATGAGGATGGTAGACTTTTGTGAATTCAATTAAACCACATACTTAATAGTGACAAGGAAGTGATTGCTGCCTCTGGCTGATGAATGCTTCTGCAAGCCAGTGAAGCTCAAAAACACATACTTAACCCAAAAGAAGACAAACCACAGCGCTGGAACACGGCTCTTCTCGCGGACTGCACCACACCAACCAATTCTGTCCTCTGTCATCTCATTATTTTAATTACCTTCCCTTCTTTCATTTGTTTTTTGTCCTCTGTACTAAGCCCGTGGTATTTTGTATTCTGTCCTCTTCTCTCCCTCTCTCCTCCCCTCCCTCTTCCTCTTGCCTTCGCTCTCTCTGTCTCATCCTCTCTTGTTCACTGTCACCCTAACTGCCGTGGATGCTGGAGTCATTCATGTAGAAGACACCTTGCTTGGAGCACATTTGCCTAGCTGATTTTTTTTTTCTGTCCCTGCTGAGCTGGATGATTGGAGCACTCTCACATGGAGAGACCAAGAGAAATGACCAACAAGTAGCTGCTGCTTAGTTCAACAGAGCTCCTGCACCAATAAGAGAAGCCAGCTTCAAAACACACAGCGTTCATAAGGTCACTTCTTCTTTTTTTTCTGTGTGCATGCAGTGTTATTGCACTTCAAACTCTATAGGTCAGTAGTGTTTTTTAGGGCCAACACATATCCATGTGTGGATTACAGTAGTGGATTTATCCTGGAGCTACATGTGGGCCCCAGCCCCTGAGGCCTGGCTGGGAAATGAGGCCTTTCCCGTGGCTTTAGGAGCACTGTGGACAGCGATGGCCTTGGAAGGGCGCTGTCTCCGGAGGGGATCCCCAGCCATGATCAGAAAAGGCTGTCAGCGGCGTCATCCGAAGCCAACTCTGGCCCAGGTCACTTCCACTCTGCTGTCAAGGACACGCCTACACGGGTTGCGGCATATTTGCGTCCCTGGTGGCTCTGTGGGCCGCAGGGCCTTCTGGCTTCTGGCACTCTGCACCTCCGTGGGGTTGCTTTTATCCTGGTCCTCCAACCGCTTACTCTACTGGCTTTCCTTTCCCACATACACGCGAGTCCACACTGAATGGGCCAAAGAACTGGCTTTCCCTACAGTCACTATCTGTAACAATAACCCTATCCGCCTCTACAAACTTACCAAGAGCGACCTGTACTTTGCTGGCCACTGGCTGGGCCTGCTGCTTGCTAACCGGACAGTGAGACCCATGGTTTTGGACTTGCTTCAGGAGGACCGTCGCACCTGGTTCAAGAAACTGTCAGACTTCAGGCTCTTTCTCCCACCCAGAAACTTTGAAGGGACCAACCTGGAGTTTATGGACAGACTGAGCCACCAACTGGATGACATGCTCCTGTCCTGCAAATATAGAGGAGAGCTATGTGGAGCTCATAACTTCTCTTCTGTAAGTCGGCTTCTTGTGTTTTTCTTTCTGAAAGCAGTAAACAAACTTTGTCTTAAATGTAAACTGCAGTATAAAAGTTAAAATGATATTTGCATCATGCTGAAGCAACTCGTCTTTTGCGGTAGTCAGCCTAAATGCATAAGACTGTAAAATCTATTTTACGCATAGCTGGCTCTTAAAGCTTTGTTGGTCATCATAGAAATGTTTGAACATCATCTTCTGCATTTATTAAATCACCACCAGACTTCTTGGCCAAGAAAATAACCAAGGGATTTGAATTTATGCATTTTCAGAAGAACTGTTTAGAAAGTTGCATGACAGTAGCCATTATCATACATTAACACAGATGAAATGGGCTAATTATCGGCTTGTGGGCAAGAATGGCTATTAAACGACCCCTACATATCAAAAATATTCTTTTACAGTACTGCCCCAGGAGAGTTTACTGCCTCTGTGTCTGATCACTCATCTTCTTTTTCTCTGCGGATGTGAGTTTGGTGGATTTCTGTGCCCACACTTTCTCGTGGGCTCCCTTGCCATGTTTGAACCATGGCAGATGTTTTCTCTGTGGAAATGTTGAAGCTCAAGCTGTGTTTGAAACTTTTTTGTCTTTTTTTCCCTCTTCTACTATGTACTCAGTGTTGGAAACAGAAGGAGAAATGATTAAATCTCTGTATAAAATGTGCACAAATCTAAACAAATCCATAGTGAGCGTAATTATAGTTTTTTTTTTGACTGGTGACAATTAAATATATTTGGATTTCACTTCTTAGGTTTTAGTTTAGATTTTTAGTATTTAGTTTTTGACATCATGAGTGGCTTTGTCTGCTTTTGCTGCAATAAATGAAAATAATAACCCACACGAAAGGAATCAAGACAAAACATCACATACAGTAGATCATGTATACTGAATATGAAGCTGAAGAAAACAGGAAAACGTGCTCAAAGGTCTGGCTGAACTGTTGATAGTCAAGTGTCATTGTGGGTATTGTAGGCTTCAGGTTTTACCAAAGAAAATTTGGGCTCTGTTTTGATCCTGTCTTTACAACAGTTTATTTTAATTTACTTTAGTGCTGATTCTTCTATGGAAAACATTTTACTACAGGTTCAACATGAAATTTTTAGAGATTCAGTTCAGTTCAGTCTTATTCAGTTCAGTTAAATTCAACCTAGCTACCTGCCTGCCCCTGTGTGAAAAAGTAATTCCCTCCTAAACCTAATAACTATTTAATTAACATGGAATAACATGACTGTGGCCAGTCCTACAAAGGTTCGCCAGTATTCCAAGTTTGTGGATAATGGTTCACTGCAGTCCCAAAGGCTTAGAAATGGCTTAGTATCCCTTTGTAGACTGATAGATATCAATGACTTTGTTATCTAAAGATGTTTCTTTCGATCATGGCATGATATGTCGCTTGTTTTTCTTTGTTTCTTCATCAATAATGTCAGACTGGCAGGACATTTCAGGTGGTATAATCACAATTACACTAAAAATCCCAGTGAATTACAGTTGTTGCGTTTAACAACAAAACTATAGCTAACTGTGTTTTTCTCTCTTAATGCTTTTGAGTAGAACTGAGCAGACCATCATAATCATTATCGCTTCAGTAATGAGATTCAGAGATGAATAGCTTTTTAGTTGTTCTTGTTGTCCAATACAAGTTCAGTTTTTTTTAGTTTGTTTAAGCTCTTACATGGCATGCCATGCAGCCTTAGAAACAAAAGCTGAGAAACAAAGCAGCATAATTGCATTGCTTCAAACCCTCCTTACCGTAAAGCACAGATTATTAAAAAAAAAAACTTTAAAAAAATAGATTTTAGGGATGTTCAAGGAGTGTGTTAAATGATAAAATAATATCAGAGATTGAAGAGCCATTTGAAACCATTAGTTACATTCTTCAATAACCAATAACCAGGGGTGGCTGTAGCTCACGAGTTAGAGTTGGTAATCTACCAATTGGAAGGTTAATGGTTCAATGTCTGACCACTCCAGTATGCATGCCACAGTATCCTTGGGCAAGACAAAGAATCTCAAGTTGCTCTCCAATGTGAGCAACTTGGGCAATGGTGAATATTATATAGAAAGCAAACAAGAAAAAAGTGCTCAAATGAATGTGTGTGAATGCGTGAATGACACTTAAAATATAAAGCACTTCAAGTTCTCAGGTAGAGCAGGAAATCGCTTTATAAGAACCAGCTCATTTACCAAATCACATTTTGAATGCATATACATGCCATTTTACTCTGAGACAGTAGACATACACCCATTTTGTATCTACAGACACAGGATAGTTTCATCTCTTATTTTCTACCCTGATGTATTTTAGAACTTCCCGGAAGGAGAAGGAAGGAGAGTGGTGCTGCCATATGAAATAGCTGTTACTCCAACTAGTGATGAGTGGCTGCATAGCATCTCAGACCAAAGAGTGAACTTAAATTGTGCCTTAATAAAATTTGAATAATTGCTGTAGCCAATTGTATTAATCATCCAGCTGACTAATCGCACACATCTGTTGTTGTTTCTGTGTGTGCTCATTTCAGTCAAACTGGTTTTCATTAGTTTTACTTATTTGTCATGCTGAACTTTGTGTTTACTTTGTCTTTTTGGCCTCTGTCAGAAACAGGACAAAGCACATCAGACTGCTGCCATGCAAATTAAGTGCGGAATCAGAACCATGTCCCAAGCCATCCATTAATTTTTTTTTAAGAATGCTGATGATTGCAGTAAAGACAAATACATATTCTTTCTCGTTTAAATTCAGATATTTGAAATCAGTGCAGCAGCAGAAAGGGCACGTTGGTACTCTCGATGTCAAGGAGAAGCATTCAGTTGGGTGGCTGCGATATAACCATGCAAAGCTTCTAAGCCAATGTAAACCTTTTGATGTTGAATACATTCAGCATGTGAACTGTTCAAGTAGTAGTAATAGTACTGCAGCAGTTCATCCAAGCTGACTGATTTTCTTGCTTTCACAACATACAAGCGTCCAAACATAAAGAATCAATCTGTGCAATCTCGCTCCATACCTGTAAATCCAAAAGGCAGAAACCATAAAGAGCTAGGTTGATGCAGTGCTAGCACAGTTTGATCCCCAATCAAGCGAGACAATTAGCGCATATTTTTCAGCATATAAGTTTCCCTAGTTAGTTATTACATGGATACTATGCCAGCTAATGATAGGTTTCTCTGCAGATCAGAGTCACATTGATGCTGCAGTCCTGTTTTCTTTTTCATCTTGTTGTACCTTAAAGTGGGCCTCATGGCGTTAACGGGCCTCAGTGGTTTTGCTAATCTCATTAGCCTGCTGCTGCAAGTCAGCAAAGACTCCCTGAGGCCTATTCATTATCACTGTATTTAAAGCAGTGTCACTCTAAGACCAAAAAAGATGCAACAGCTAGATTAAACAAGACATAGGAAGTACACGTACATAGACTTGTAGCTAAATAAACATGAGGGAGCTCTTTTCTTTTGTGTGTAAAAACTGTCTTAGAAAGAAGTGGGAAATGCAGTTTTAATATGTGTTGGTTATTACAGATTTTAGAGTACAGAGGAACCTTTGAACTGCCAGGCAGCCTCTGGTTTGAGTGGGAGAGGAAGAAAAAAGGTATGACTAGAAGTTGGAAGTGAGTGATGGCATTAGAAAAAAAGCATCTAGTTGATCAGGTCGCAAATACAAATGGTTCCCATAATTCTGCCCAGCCCTTATAGCAGCAGGATTTCATGTGCTAAATCTACTACATCACAGCGAACTAGTAGAAAGCTGGCAAATCAATAAACCTGTTAGCTTCGTGCTGTGGTTTATGGTGGTCTGTATTGCTCCCACATCTCCAATACTGATGTATTCTCAGCCACCCCGCAGCTAGTCCCAATAGTGGGGGATGACAGATCTGGAGAAACGTGCCAAAGGCCAAGCAAACTGTTCTCAGCATCCTCAGTGGGAGTAGCTGATACCTTATCAAATCCCAGGTAACAGAGCCATTTCCTATGACGAGCAGATATACATCTCCACCATACATTTAAGAGCTCCATCAAGGACGAGATAACTGCACCTGCAGTGACAAATTAAGCATTGCTTGGAGTTGGATAGTAGCACCTAATCATACTCCAAGTAGGGAATGAAAAAAGGTGAGCCTCCCTGTCTGCCCACTGTAATGTATCAACTCTATCTCAGTAGAAATCTCATAACTGCAGAGCCATATTAATACTGCCCTTCGCCCTGTGGGGTTTGACTTGAGGAGGTTCATACGTGTTTTTGAACTGTGAATTATGCAATACATGTATCAAATATTAATGAATCTGAGTTTTTCTTAGAGCTGGTATATTCTACTTTTAAATCTACATCTACAGTTTAGAGTCTTTCAGCTCATTGTTTTGGCTTTACGGCAACTTTATTGTTTTTGTTTATTCTTAGCAACCTTACAGCTTCCTCTGCATGCTGTTCAGCACCACAAAGCAACTATGCAAAAATGAATAACTATATTCTGTGTTTGCTGGATGCCTAAATTTGAAGTCGATTATATAAATGTGCCTTTTCAGGATATAAGAACATAGGCATAACTTAAATCATACCCTAAATCCTTTTGTTTTTGTAAATCTGCTCAGGAAGGTAGTTGTTTAGTTTAGTGTGACATTCAACTGCACTAAAAAAAAAAAAAAAAGGAAAACTAGGTTCCTTTTAGAAAAAGAGATTTGAACACAAATCCTTTGCTCTGGTGAAATCTCAAGGTCTCTCGTGACTTTTAGCAGTAATCTTTTAAGCATACTTTAATTTTTCATTAGCCTCATCTCCTTGTTGTGTTTAGTAGATGTCTACTCGGGGTTGGACATGACAAATTTAATAATCTTCTATTGGTACTGTGGGTCAGGCAGGGTGTGATGGACGATGGCTTTAACTGCTCCTCTGTTCGGTGTCTTTGTCTTATGTGACCTCTTAACAGAAACACGCTTCATAATAATGATAATTTCCTAATGTTTCCTAAACAGCATCCATGCTTGCACCAGTGTGGTTACATGGTACATTACGCAATTAAAGAAAATAGATGGAAGCCAAAAAAAAGAGCCAGTTCTGTGTGTTTGTTTGATTTTAAACTGGTGATTAATGTAATTTCTAGATTAGACTAGATTAGATTTTTAGATCCAATCTAGGTTTGTAGATTTAAATTCATTTTCATGTTGATGTGAAGTCAAACCGAAGTCAGAGATGCTAACTCAACGTGGGCTTGAGGGATTGAATGTTGCCTGGACGTCCTTTCTAGATTTTCTAACAAGAAAAAGTTTGTGTTCAAAAACTGTTTGGCTGCTTTTTTATTGATTAGAATAAAACAAAGTAAACAAACCATTTTCAATTAAAAGAATGAAAAATGCAAAACAAAAATATGTCAAGGGCGAAGCGTGTGATCTCACATTTCCAACTTCGTTTTCTACTGAGCTAAATGAATTCACACTCGAGACGTTGCATCTCTGTGTTTGTGTTGCTGACATTGAAGGTGTAACTGTAACAGTCTGCAGTGTTAGGTTCACTGTGCAACAAATGAGACAGAATTTAGATTTATATAAAAGAAAATTTTCTTAAAAAGTGTTTTTTTATAACATGAAAAAAAATGCTAATGTGCTTACACGTAGAAGATGTTCTATGGCCATCAAAGACAGATATGTTTAATTTTTTCAGGGCAATGGCAATTTTATTTATATGGCACATTTCATAACACATAAACTCAATGTGTTTAACACAAAAAAATAAAACCATCAAAACCTGTGTAGATTTGAAATGCCTTAAGGCAGTGAAAGGGCAAAATAAAACTTAAAATACACACTCAGCTGTTGAATGTAAGCCTGTGTGAACAAAGAGGTTTTGAGTTTGTTTCTGAATGTCGGCACAAATGTAATTGATCTCAGGTCAACAGGCAGCTTGTTCCAAAGAGCAGAACCACAGTAGCTGAAAGCACCCTCAGCACACTTGGATTTGATTCTAGTAACAAAGGATCTCCACCTGATGACCTGAGAGGTCTGACGGTTATAAACAGTAAGCAAGACAGAGATGTACTGGAGAGCAAAACCATCAAGAGCTTTGTGAACGAATAAAAGGATTTTAAAGCTAAAGCTTCTGTATTGCACAATCATTGGCCAATGAAGGGATCACAATAATTTTTGGATACCTATAAGGACTCTGTCCTGATGATCTGGAGAGTCCAGCAAATACATGGTCGCAATAATCTAACCTGCCCGACATGGAAGCAAGACCAATTTCTCTTTGAGAAAGGAATTTTCTAACTTTTGTTATATTTTTTCACTGATTGAAAGCAGTTCTGGTAATTTTATCAATATGGTTATCAAACCTGAGATCACTATCTAAAATAATTCAGAGGTTCCTGACTTACTCACTGTCTTGCCTCTGTTCGGTTCTAAAAACTTTGAGATATCCAGCAAATAATGCCATCCATACACTAAACAGGGGTTAGATCATCATGAAAGGATAGGTACAACTGTGTATCGTCGGAATAAGAACAGTAGGCTATGTTATGATTCTTTATGATAGCACCAACTGGAAGCATGTGAAGATTAAAGAGCAATGGACCAGGACAGACCCTCGAGGAATCCCTGATTTAATTTTTATTTGTGCAGATCTACAATTGCTAATTGAAAATAAAAACCTAAATCCTTTAGGTTTGACGAGAGCCAGTCAAGAACCTGACCTATTAAACCAACTGCATCATAAAGCCCCTGAATTACAATGTCATGATCAACAGTGTCCAAAGCAGCACGGTTGATTTTTAGGTCACTGATGACTTCACTAAATGCCCTTTGCCAAAGAGAATTGTCTCCTCCCAAGATCAAACTGGGGATATTTCATTTGTTATGTGAATGTGTAAACTACTACTCTTTCCAAAATAATATTTCTATTTTTATATTTTTATTATAGTGTTTTTGAGCTGAAACAGAAAGTTTGTGAACATGATAGGATTTTTTTTTCACTTTTCTTATTTAGGCAGTAGATGTACTTGAAGTTGTCTTGGGGCTATTTTCAGTTGAACCTTCCATTTTCATTCTGGAGCTCTAATTATTTGCAATTTTATTGTCTATCTGGGAAAACCTGAGCTCTGCACCACCTTTTGACTTTCCTCTTTTACTTTCCACACCGAGCCTATAAACACAATGAAGAGACTGACTGAGGCGTATTTGCAGAGGGCCCTGCGAAGCCACCTACAAAGCCTAGTCAATCTCCACTGAGCCTGGAGAGGCCCCTGATTGAGTTTTAAGCACATCCAGGTAATAATGCTGGTCTCTCCTGCTTTCATTTGTCACAGACCTTTTCAGTAGAATTCCACAAAGCAAGACCATAAGCTATTGATTTGGCTTCAAGTAAACAATAGTGGGAGTCAGGTGGAAGCTTCAGCTCCAACGAGAGCAATCTCATTAACACAGGTGGCCTGGTGCTAACCATGCACCTCACCCCCAGTCCAATTTCCCTCTTCAGAACAGATGGCCTGAGTGGTTTCATGAGCTCCGACTTCCAGTTCCACATTAAAAACCATAATGGTACTGTGTGTATGAATGGCCACAGCGCAGGTCATTGATATGCCACTAGATGCAGGCGGCATCCAGTAGCTGTTTGACTGCAAGCACAACGAACAGTCACCTTAATCTGCCAGCGTAATGCATGCCTTGAATGCAGATGAAAAGATTATACATGGTTAGTATTCATAAGGTCGCATCAATATATAAACCACAAAACTTGTGTAAAAGGTTAGTGTTTGAAATAGAGAGCTAATGGATACTGTTCTGTTCCATGAATACCATTAGCAGAATCTGTATCCAGTCTCCACTGCACCTTATAAAGGGCGTGTGTGAGTTACAGCAAATGAGCTTCACATGGTCTTTTTTTATAATACTGCTAAGAAAAACATTTGCGTTGGTGAGCTTATCTTAGGGGAGGCTGTGACTGAAGCAGTGGCACGGTATATCAAGTAATGGCAGGGTCGGTCTGATCCTGAGGCTCTACACTTCGAGACATGTCATCAGGAAAGACGTTAAACCCAAAGTTGCTCTCAGTGGTTGGTGTTGACACGCTTTTGTGAATAAGAATCTCATTTTAAAGTGCTAGCCGGGATGTAGTTAAGGTTAAAGGCACAATATGTGTTTAGTCTATTTAACATTTATACAGAACATAAGTGATGACAGATGCAGTGATTGCAATATTTAAAAAGTGCGTAGTTTAAGTCTCACCATTCACCATTTTTCCTAACAGCTCATTTCCCACATACACAAACAAATTATGCTCTAAAGATATGCATACTACTACGCCCACGATTTAAATCTATATTCACTCTGAGCACCTTTGGGCAAGAAACACCCACCTGCCGTACCAGCTCCGTGTTGTGCGCATACAGTAGGGCCAAATATTTAAGTGCTAATGGACATTATATGAAATCCAGCATTTTGTGTGGTACAACACAAGCAAAGACTACACTGGTAACATTGTCTCAGCGATTACCCTAGAGTTGCATCAACAACTCTGTGACACAAAGTCAACAATAACTAAATGTTCTAAGCTTTGCAAAGGTGAGATGTTATTGCAGGGATGTTTTATCAGATTGCATTACATTGCACTGCTGTATATTTTAATTTCAGAGCACAAAATGTAAGAAGAATATTAAATGCACTTCAGAAGTCCAAGAGACAGTTCAATTTACCACGGTCCCCCCGTGAAACCCACCGCCATCATCTCTACGTCACATCACAGGCATTTTCTTTTTGGACTGTGCTCAGCATGCTTTTGATCTCCTTACATTACAATTTGTGTTTATAGTACTTCAGCTTTTGTAAAGTACCACCTACACTGAAACATTCCATAAAATCATTAGATTTTCTCAGCATAATTAGATGTGTTTATGGGTTTTGAGACAGGTGAACTTAAAATGTCTAATCATGCCACAACAGGAGGGCTTATCCAAAGCTCTGAAGTGTGATTACAGAGTTAGTCGTTTAATGATCAAAATACTTTGCAGTGAAAATGAAAAACAATATTACAACTTGTAAGTTTATGTAAACACTTTTTACAAGTCAGAAAATTATTACTATAAGATTATATGAAACCAACCCAGCATTTTTTCCTTTTCCCTGACAAAGAGAATTAACCGAGTGAATTAATTTGACTCCGCGTCATTTACATCAGAACGAGTAATAAACAAATTGCTAATGCAGCTCAAACATTTCTTTATTGCAACAACTGATTCAAATTTTCATATTTTTGTTGTATCGGGAGTGGTAATTGTTGTAGTAGCATTTTTTATATACGTTTATAAGAACAAGAGTGGGTAGTTTTTATACACACACATATATATATATATATATATATATATATATATATATATATATTTATAACTTGGGTCCTCTACCAGAGGCCTGGGAACTTGAGGGTCCTGCGCAGTATCTTTGCTGTTCCTTGGACTGCGCTCTTCTGGACAGAGATCTCGGATGTTGTTCCTGGGATCTGCTGGAGCCACTCGCCTAGCATGGGGGTCACTATATACATATATATATATATATATATTCTTCAGCATCTTGCTCTACTGTACTTCTATCTTCTATGTTTATTTATTCACGTTTCACTTGAAACTGAGTCTCAGTGGGATTTGTCTTGTTAAACAAAGGTTACATTCCAATGCTCTTTGCTTTGCCGGTACAACAACTTATACTGGCTATGGTTGGCATTTCTCTGTAAAGATATATGTTGGTGAGTGTTTGTGTGCTTGTGTGTAGCATGAATGTGTTTGTAGAGTGAAAAAACAAAACAATAGAGTATGTGTGAGAAAGGAATGAATATTAGATCCGTAAGTCAGTTGAGACTTAGTTGAAAAAACAATCAATGCATGCTACACACACACACACACACACGCATACACACACACACACACACACACACACACACACACACACACACACACACACAGAGGAATGGATAACTTCCTACACCCTCCTACACAGTTCCTTTTTAAAAACTGCTCTGTTCTTTTTTAAATAATATGTACCAACTGTACATTCATTTATTCTTCATTCACTAATATACGTGTGAACTCTCTCTCACTGACCCAAATTAAACAATATCTGCACAGTGATGTGTCGTTACGCCATGGAGGATGACGAAAAAATATGCTCCTATTAAGCAAACAGCCCTTCAGCTAATCAATAAATTGCCACATATCACTGTCAGCTGCCTTACTCTCTCGCCTCGGATGATCCAACTGCAGTCTGTTTTCCAAAAAACGGATGATACATTTTTCTTGCATGTGAAAACGCACACACACACGCACACACTTAATCTGTTTATTTAAAATCCTCCTTCTGTCACAATCACTGGTTTTCCCTGTTCTGACTGAGGCAGATAGACTCATGTATCATTGTCATTTATATCAAAACAGCGACTCCTGATAATGTATAATTATGACAAATAACTGATGATGGCATTGCATCTGTTTATTCAAAGCTAAACACAGCTGAGGTTTTAGATGGCAGGCCGTGTGTGGCCACAAGAGTAATTTGCCGGGAGACGTCGTGCTCGTTAATAAATATGTTGCCTATGTGTCTCCAGCCTACATAAACATATTATCAATGGTTTCTCTTCTACTCACATATGCATGCTAGAGCTGCGTATGCGCGATATGGCTTCTGTCCTTTCTAATTAGCATAATGAATAAATACCAGGGTCAGTGACCTGTGAAATGAGAAAACCCCTTGTCATTTCTGAGTATCTGCACAACTGAGTTTTAAAATGAAGCCATAACAATGTGATGAGATAGGGCAGGGATCGTAGCAAAGAGGGAAATTTTCACTCTGCTGTGGAGCGCCACGGTTCTTCATCAAACATGCACAACCAACATTACAGACCACAAGTATCACATTGATTTCAATATAGCAATCTATAACTCTAGCGCCACTCTACACATCCATGCATACACTGTGTCCAACTCGCAGACTGATAATAACAGATAGAAAAAGTCCATACCAATGAATTGGCCCGCTGAGGTAATCAAAACAGTAAACACTTTTGCCGTGGCTCAATAACACAAAGATTTCCATCAGCGCACGTCATCCTTCCTACGGGTCAGCCCGCCTCAGATCAATCCCCACAAAAATTAAGAAGAAGAGAAATTTCAATTTTACTGAAATTGCTGTATTGATTAGAGAATTGAGTAAATTACTGGTGACAACATGAGACTGAGTCCAGCAATCTATACGATGTGCACCCGAGAGGAGAGAAAACAGCTTCCATTATCATTTCTTGTTAAAAGCACTGGGTTTAAGAAATTAAAGGATCAGTCCAGAATGATGTTTGTAATGTAAAAAAAGGGCAAGTTACCCAAGCTCAACAAGCTAAGAAACTGATGACCGAGACTGTTGTTTTATTTTATTTTTAGATATTTTTTTAATTTTTCTGTCATTTAAAAATCTTTTTCTGACCTCATTATGGTAAATATACTGGCCCCTTCCCCTGTCGCAAACACACCTATCTCATTTGATGGGCAACATATACCACAGAGGTCTTTCAGTTCATGTCATGTCGAAAAAGAGACCTATGAACAAATGCTAACTGATGCAGCCTGATAAAATTCACCTCGGGAGAAAGCAACGTCAAATATGACTTTCTAATTGTTATAAAACTTGAATAAGAAGTAGATCTTATTCACTGTCTCATGAAAAATAGATCTACAGATGAGTCTCAGTCACACGAGTCCAAGTCTCAATCAGAAACATTTCGGCACTTTGAATAAAGTTTGAAAAAACAAAATCGAGATTTCCATCGTTGGAGCAAAGCTCAAAGTATTCAATCCAGTCGCTGACACAACAACTCATGACAAGAAAACAAATGAAAATAAAACCAAAGAACTGTCCTTTACTATGAACAATAAATGACATCAGGATTATATTAAGACCACAAACATCAAAACACCACGGCCACAACAATATGAACCAGACACTCCGGGCTTTGACTATAATCTGTTTTGCCTTTTGACAAATAAGATGAAGCAAAGACTGGGTGAGGAGTGTGTGTGTGTGTGTGATGTTTAATAAACAATGTGTGTTTGTACTGTTCATTTGATCGGCCCTTATGTAGCAGTGACTGGAGTATGACTGATCCTAATCTTTACCCCCTCCTCTCCCTCTCCCCCGATCCCTCTCCACCGCTTGCCCTTAATCCTATCTCGTCATTTCGGCTATTGTAATCTACTTTATGAAAGCTTATGAAACTAATCGTTGCACATGGTGACAGTGCTGTGGGTGACTGAGACATTATGAGCTTCTTACTCAGCAAGGGGGCCAAGCGAAGCTGTTTGTATTTGAAGGCGAGCTGAACGAGTCTAAATGAGATTAGGACCTCAAAGGTAGTGGCTTCTGAGTGAACTCAGACAATCTATTAGACATATACTCTATAAACTAGACTGTATTATGTCAGTCTTTATTTAACCTCTTGCTGTTGTTTGCTCACTGTTTGCACAAGCCAAGGACTATAGATCCAGAGGAGAAAGGACCACTCTGCTTACAAAGTCACGGCCTTTTCCGTGCCTAAATAAATAAACCTATAAAGATGCAATAGGTCCATTGCAGGAGACAATAAGTGGGCCCATTTAAAGCATTGTAAATCTGATTGGGTTGGCCCTTTAATTAACTTGTAAATTAATGCACCGTGCTGTTTAAATTGGAAGGTGATAAATATTCATGTAGTTACCTAAGAAAAAAAGGGCAAGGACATACCACACACATAACCAGATTGAGTTTGTGAGCAGCATGCTCGGTAAACACCCCTATTGGTATTTTACAGACAGCTAATTTGCATTTCTTATGCTTCATGGGTTATGCAAAAAGAAAGAGTCACTCTGTGCCCCTGTAGTCACTTAATACCACCCCCACTCTGCTTCTGTTTATCTTTCCAGTGTCAGGTCAAGCTATTATACAAGAAAAGCTGTCCTGCACTTGAAACACTTCTAAGACTTGATTCATTAATTTATCTGAGATTTAAGCAACAGTAAATACTGTAAATGTTACTCAAATTGGCCATGCAGACGATCTGAAAAGTGTCCATTTGTTACTGGAGTGTGTGTGAAAGTTCAGAACCAAGTGTGTGTCTGTCATGTAGGAAACCTAATATCAAGAGCCAGGGAACCCTCCTTATCCAACAGGGAGATATTTGAGCCCAGGACGTTCAGACACTGGACACTGTTACATCTATTTATATCTATGTCTTCATAGCACTTTAGATAGGGCTGAGGTAAACACAGTTTAGAGTTCAAATAATGAAAGGAACTGCACAGAACACAAAATCTGCACGTTAAAGGTAATTTGAAGGACAGATCACTTGATTTGGCTGCCTGATTGGAATCTTTTCCTCATGGCAGCAGTAAAATAATTTATCCTGTTGGCATAATTGACCTCTGCAGGGCACGGTAATTGACCTTGCCGCTAAGGAGAGGGTGTTGCTGAGCCAGCACTGTGGGATTTGAAGGAAAACGGGGGTATTAACATGAGGTGGGGGGTGTAGGTTTCAATAAGTCATCATCGCGGGATGTGCAGCTATTCAAAAGTGTTACTACAGTGTCACTTTTTACTGTGTTGGTCCAGCATACATAACTGTCAGGACACACTGTACCTTCTCTTGGCAGCATCACGTCCCTGCTGGACGAGAACAGAGGAGTTTCAGTCCCACAGGATGTCAAAAAGAGAATACCGGCTATCTGCAGCAAACTCAGATCACCGTCCCGCCACGGTACCCAGTTGGCTCCCGCGTTTTATCATTACGCACATTACCAGCCGCTGACGCATTGAGATCAGGAGAATTTTTTGCGTCATCATGACTGCTGTTTTATATGACCATATATGGGGTCCTTTCAGTTTCGTGTACAGGGTGATCTTTTCAGATTTTTTACGCTATGACCTTCTATCGCCTTAGACATTTTGGGCATATGTTCACCCCAGAATAACTGTTTTCACGCCGCCACGCTCTGTTTCTGAATGGGGGAAGACAAACACAGAGATGA
>VUQG01020261.1:43426-59274 GCA_015106755.1 Etia nguti
CTCCGGTTTTGTTTTTTTTTTTTTTTTTTTAAAGATTTTGATTGGAGATCAGGATCAGCATCAATTTACATTTATAGCCGGCATGTATAGGGGAAAAAAGCCCAGAACAGACGTGTGCCTGTTTACGGTGAGAATAGCTGAGGAGGGGGGGTGCAAGGGCTGAATGAAAGGTTTGTTTTGGAGAATGACGATCACATCCAGCTTTGTGAAAACGGCTCTTGTTCACGACTGGGGAAGAGGGAGAGGAGACAGCAAATGAGGGAAGAAATGCAGCCACAGACCGTGTGTGTGTGTGTGTGTGTGTGTGCGGGTCACCCAGCCAAGACTTCCGCTCCCATTTGATAGCTCTGCATGCAAATGAAACCTCACAAACATGTACACAGGGGCAAGGGTCAGTGCAGCTTTCCACTGGGAGAAAGGCAACACTCGATGACTCTGGGTTCATGGTATTTGAAAGTACATAGCTGCGGTATGTGTGGGAGCAATTAAGAATACCTGTTTGTTAGTGTGTGGGAGTGTTGTTGGCGTCACGTTTGCCATCACTGGAGATGCCCCTGTTTCAGCTGCACAGTGCTAAATGCCACTCTAGGGTTTTTTTTTCCCCTGCCGTAAAAGCACCTGCCACTTGAGTGTCTACCAGCTGAGGAATACACACACGCACATACTCATACACGAAAGCAGGCCTCTTGAAGAACACTCATTCCTTACTTGGTAGCAGAGTGACCTTCCCCTCCCCTCGATTGTTTCTGTCCTACATAATAAATGATGCATACTGTATGTACACGCTTAAATTACGTTTCTGGGGGGAATATTGACTTGGAAATCTTATTTACTTATATTTCATTTCATTTCTATAAATTACATGATAAGAAACTAACTGTCTTTTCTTCTTCTTCTTTCAGAATGAAGGCTGATGGGTCTTCCCAACTTGCCCCCTCCTGCTCCTCCTCCTCCTCTTCTTCCTGTGAATGTAGGATTTCACTTCAGCCAGATGCCGAGGTCGCCAGAGCGACAGCTGGACCTTGCGCTGTAGCTCATGTCCTTTGACCCTTCTGCCGCCTCTGGGGGGTCACGGGGACGGCCATCGCCATGGAAACACGGACATTTGACCCTCCCTCCTTTTTTGTGGCAACTAAACATTCTGGTGCCATTGCTGCTGTAGTGCTAGATTTAAACAAACAAACAAAAAACTAACAACCGACTTTTAATTCTAAGCATAGTTAGGTAACTATGTGTCTAGGTACGTCAGCCTGCAGTATATTATGTTCATCGCTGGTATTGTTATTATCAATTATACAATTTCAACTGGCTTTCTAATGGCTTCAACCAGTAGTTGCCAGACATTCACACCTGAAAACCTGTGAACGAAACTTGGAGAGCATGCGTGCGCAAACATACACGCAAAACCCTTCATGCATACAGATGACATGTATTTATTTATTTATCGTGTATGTGTGTATGCATTCAATGAAATGTGTGAGAATTTGTAAACAGATTGTACTGCAAAAAGAGACGGCATTTATGAACATATTTAAAATCAAAGGTAACATTTGCTAAAAAAAAATAAACCCTACCTCAGCACCAAGTTACACAGTAGAATTCTATATATATATAAAATATTTATTTTCAAAGGTGAATGTTTTTTAAAAAGTCACCGATCCAAAGCCTTACTCCAGCCATCAGCCCCCACCTGATGGATTTTCTTTTCTTTTTTTTAGGTTGGACCTCTAAACACGCAGTATATCAAAGATTTAACTGATCGTCATAGAGACTGAATGTTCATTAGAGACGACCTCTCTGAGATTAAGTTCCCTCTCTCCCCGCATTTATGACTAGATTATGTATTAGAAATCCAGAGTAATATATTTATTATTGTACCCTTAAATGGAGGATTCATACACACTAAAACAATACTTGGAGGATGTTAGAGAAATAGGTGACATTGCATTGCACATGCATGCAGCTGTGACAAATGTAACTGCAGCATGAGCCAGGTCCACCTGGACCTGATCATGTGATCTGTGGCCTGTCTGAGTAAGAGTCTCAGCACCTTTTAAACACTACACCAACTCACCTGCCGTTCACCTAAAATATCCTGCACACCTGTCAGGACAAGGGACTGAAACATGAATGTTTGAAGTTATTTATACAGAGTAACTGGATAGCCCAGTGTCTCACATTTTCTCACCTGATCCCTCATTGTGGAGCTCTGTCACACCACGCCAGGCAGCACTGAGTAATGTGGTGCATGCAGGACTGCAGGACTCAGTCTAACTGGCTGTTCAAAAAGCCACTCAATAGCTTGAATCCATGGCCTCCACTGCATGGTCTTGCATTTACAAACTTGTCTAGATTGTAACACAGGACACACTGAATGTAGTACATGCTGTGTTCCGAGACTGGGAGCACACAACCCGACAAACACAACAACAGCAACAGTGAAACATGCACAGGTACCGAATGGGAACTACAACACAGACACAAGCCGAATAAACGAAAGAAACCAGGGGAAGTATCTTATTATTTATCTAAACTCACAGGTACTTAACCTTTGCCTATATACTGTAAATAGTGCAGCGTTACATCGAAAACGTGTAAGCAAATGCTGAGAAACTTTGAGTGTTAAGTTAAATAACTTATGTTGTTTTTAATGTACATAGTTAAATATTTGAGTGAACTTTCTGATACAACAGAAGCACTAATTAAGTTATAATGCTAACCAGTATGGTTTGATTTTTGATTTTTTTTTTAACTGATATGGGATGGTCTCGTAAAGTGGATGCCACTATGACGACATTTTCTAATGCTGTAATTCTAAAAAACAAAAACAAGAAAAAAAAAGATTTTAAAGAAATCAATAATACTTGACATAATTAATTCTTGATACTTAGGTACACCACAAATGGCTTATATGCAATATTTACACTTTTAAAAAGAAATTAGTTTACAAGGACAAACCAAATGTATAAATACTGTTAATAATGTTTGTTAAACCTTAATTCAAATTTTTGCTGTTTGTACATTTTTTTTTCCCTTCGATTTTGAAACGGAAACTTTTTCCTGCTTGTTTTTGCTAATCGAGCCTGTTGGTGTTTTGAGCAGTGTTTTTTGCATTTGGATAATGTTTCCAGTTTTTAATTCAGCATCTAAAGGTTACGATATGGGCAATGGCTTACCCTGCTGTGGCTTTTCATTGTAAATATTTCATATCATGCACATTGTGATACTACTAAATGATAATTTAAACTTAGTTCATTGCTTTAGACTGTGTTGATTCTTTATAGACACACGCAATAAATAATATTTAAGGAAGCTTTTTCTCTCTGTTGCTGTTCTCTTTCCCTCCATTGCTACGTTTTCACACATGCATGAATAAGCGCTTGTCGGCGCGGATGACTCCTGACAGTTTAGCAGGAAAAGCTCATTATAAATGAGAAAAGCGAAGAGTGGATACTGTATATCTCACTTGTCTTTCACTTCTCCCCTTGTGTTCTCTGACTGTGAGTAAATCCTTGCTTCTTATTGAGAAAGACTGCGTCAGAAACTGGGTGTAGGCCTAATCTGGTGTTGCCTCCAGCATTAGCATTGTTATTGTTTTTCTATGCTTGCCTCCCTTCCCCACCCCCAGCTATGGTAATTAGACCAGCATGTTGAAACAGCCCCCCCCCCCGGAACTGGGAGGGGATAAATGACACAGTGGTAAAAGAATGATTTCTCACCCTCAGCCATATGCTATCGGATTATACATTCTCAGAGATTTGCTAATTAAATGGATAATTAATGCTGAGAAATAGGTCTGATTGTCTACTGTGGCTAGTCGTGTGTCTGGACGGGAAGGGGTGGTTGTTTGTTGCAGTTGTAGGGATATGACATGTTTGCAGAGTAAGTTAAAAGAAGGGGCGGGTTACAAAGAAATGCGCAGGTAGACCGAGAGAGGCAGAAACAGAACGATAGCCTGAAGGTAGATCTCTCATCCCAGCAGCATAAGTAGAGGCTAGAAGGCTAATGAGAGCAAAATCCTAGAGACTAAAGTGTGACATACACTATTCCCTGTAAACCAAATCTCATCCATCACCGAAGTGCTCATTGCTTCTGTTCTCCCTCTTGCTTGACTTGCTCCTAAAGTTTAATTAAAGACTGCACTTTATCTCATTAAATAGTAAAGAAGGGATAAAGCGTAAAGCTGCAGGCCATTTGTCCCTCTGTCTTTCTCCTCTGTTCTTTGCTGTCACAAGAGTCATCTTGTCACTTGTGAGAAGGAGAGGGGAAATAAAAACAGTCAGGCTTTTATTACTGTGTGCTGGAAGCGGTGAACGCGGAAGAAAGCCTCTCAGCAATGCGGGAAACTGGCACGTGCATCCAAGATAAAAGTATGCAAATCACAATTACAGTAAGATAATGCAAAGTCAATGAACTTGTTTGTGAATATCATCTGCATACTTGCCCTGTGGGTGCATGTGAGTGAGCGTACGTATGAGCTGGGGTTGAGGCAGCATGTTTGTTCAACAATCAATAGGTCCATATGAGTAACATAAAATATCCGGTTACCCCAGGGAGTCATCAGGCTTATGGGCAGGGACCTGCTGCCGCTCCACAGGAAATGGCTCTCTTCCGGAAAGCTGCCCGGAACACCACCGCTGCATTAGTGGTCGTGTGTGGGTGATTTTAAAAGCTTGCACAGTTCGTGTCCCCCACAACGGTCAGACTTTAATTGGTTCATGTGACCATCTTTGGCCAACGTGCAACATATTTTCATGTCAACATCGACAAACCTGTTATTGCTTCATAAAACGGATAACTGAAATTTTGTAAAAAAAACAACAAAAATGCAGTCAAAATGTTATCTAACTAGAAGTGAGATCTATGCAAAACAGAAGTATGTCACATTGCAGATGCTGCAATAAATTCAGTGTCTCCAGCATGACACGTATTCACGCGTGCCACATGTGTTCACTGCGTGTCATATTAGTGATTCGTGTTAAATAACATGTGTAGTGATCTGTTACAGATTGTTTCAAGGCATGCCAGACAAAAACAAAGAATACCTAGTGCTATAATGCAAACCTGTTCACCAAGAGACTCATTTACCAAGGTTGCATCAGCCAGTGTACTCTGCATCATTAATGATAAACATGCAGATGACTAATTGGCTTGTAGGCACAGAACATTACAACAGTTGCATTTACACAATTCCATCTAAATAAATGTTTTCACATTTTTTTGTAGCTTTCTCTGGTTTTTAAAGCTGTAAACCAGCTGTTTGTTGTTGTTACCACCACGTTTTAAACTGACCTTTCCAAAGGGAACGCTGGTGTGCACTGTTAGATATTTAAGATTTGTAATATTTTCTTAACCCAAACTTTTAAAGAAGAACCTCTCTTCTGTAATTATCACTGAACTATTTGGATTTAATCAGTCTTTGTCAAGGCTCCCTGTAGATGCAGTCAGGTGCTGCATGGAGTCATCCATATTCAGCATCCTGGATGTTTCCCACAGATATAATAAGAAGGAATATGCACGTCTGCATTCAGCAGTATTTTTACCATATTTGTATATTGTGTGGAAGATAATAGATGACAGGCTCACGAGAGAGACAGAGTTCATATGGCGCTCCTGTTTTGCACTTGTGAGTGTTTAACTGTACACTTGGAGCCCTGGAACACATTAACACACTCGAATCATCCTCTCTGTGTTTTCTGCCAGCAAACCTGCAGTAAACAAAGGATTACTTCCTCTTTCGAGTGAAATGTGAGAATGCAGAAGCGGTTTCTTCCCATCCACTTTATTTACCGTCACACAAACAGCTAATATTGCCATCCTTTGGTTTTATGTCCTTGCCAACTAGTCAGACTGCAGTTTGCATCAGTGACATAAATAAGACAATGTTGAGAAGTTTGGAATTCTTCATTTATATCCACAAAGGTGTTTTCAGAGGTCACGGTGGCCTTAATATTTGAATGCCATCTGTTGATCCAACTGTTGATGCCAAATTTGAAGAAAAGATATCGGCTTCCTTAGAATTAAGCAGACCATTAAACAACCTGAAAAACAAAAAGTAGCTCCAGCCATCACTTTGAGCATAAAAACAAATGTATACTGTAGAGAACATCTGTCAGACTTCACATAAATATATATCCAGTATTTGAGACTTTGCAAAACCAGCAAAGTCTCCATTAAGAGAGTCCAACTGTAGAAGGGGAGGGTATAGTGCTGCTAGAAAGTGGGACATGGGAGTTGTTTGTGAATTAGTTGACCCATAATGTTGTTTGGTTCATTCAGAATAATTTCTTTTTTCAAAATTACAGGAATTAAATGAAGTTCTGTGCCTGTTAACTTAAAGAGAACTTTCCAAGAGGTTCCCAGACCGTGAGAGAAATAATAAATGAGTCAGTACGGAAGCCCCAGTTGAGTCTGACCCAGCATGTATTGTACAGGAATGTGTGTGTGTGACAGAAGGGGATTTGCCTGTTGCTTACTCTTCATCTTTTACTGTGTGTCTGCGTGTTTGTAACTATATGCATGTGTGCTTGGTCAGCTTGTTCAGTAGAAATTCCCAGCTGTTTTCCAGGTAATGTTCTCACGCTTCTTTTGCATCTCCTGTTTCTCACAGTGGCTGCTTTGACTATAATCCCTTCCTACAAGCACAAACGCACGCATGCAAACACACACACGCACACAACGGGGGGAGCAAAATGTGAAGCGGGTGAAAAAAGGAAGAGGCAGGTGGGAAAGGTGGAAAGACAAAGCCTGGGACAGGGGCGAACGTGCGGGAACCAACAGGATGAGCTCATGCTCTCTCCTGGCACTGCCCACTTGGTGTGACTCACACTAAGCAGGTGTGTCTGCATGTGTGTTTACATCTGCTGATCAGCTCAGGGTGTGTCCTCACATTATCGTGCCGGTGAACATGTTTTTTCAAGCACAGGTAGAGCTATTCATTACATGAGTGTTTCAGCGGGTTGACTTGTTTATCGTCACTCCGCCCACATAATCAAAGTGACAATGAGGATAAAGAATGGCTTTTAAAATAGTTTTTCTTTTTCCCCAGAACACAAATTTAGAAAAATAGCAGTCCAACAGAGGGTATGATGTAAGGATTACCAGTTTAGAAACCCCTGACTACTATGTACTCCCTTGAAAGTAACCGCATCCTCCCCGAGAGCAGCAGTATGAGAGAGAGTTGGGTTTTTTTGGAGTGGGCCCCTGCTAAAAGTCTCCTGTTCCCCTCCCTGGTTTTTGCCTCAAAGTGATGGATGTGGTTGGTGGAGACGGCACACAACCTGCAGACAGCCACCAGCTCCTTAGAAGGAAACTCCATCTGCGTCCGTGGTCGCTGAATGTCAGCGAGCAGCACGTATACATATGCGTTGAGAGAAAGTTTGATAATGGCACGAGAATCCAAAGTCTGCTATTCATGAAGTGAGAAAACTTGCTGCTCAGATTCATCCCATGGGAAAACGGAAAAGTAATCGCACGACTCTCCGCGGATCACCAGCCCCGATGTGTTGAAACGTGCAAGCCACGTACACGGTAAAAAACAGTGTACACAGTCATGGACTTCAGCACATCTCTCCGCACAAGATCAACCTTGATTAAATTCCTGTTGGCTAACATTGTGATAATTCCATGTTTTACACACCTTGATAGCACTCATTTATTTAACATCAATATGAAAAATGCATGTTTTCTATTGTGTTATAATGGTACAATAGAAAACAAAACAAACAAAAGGATGCACACACCACTGCTAAACCTTCTCATGTGCAAAATGTGATGTTTCTCTTTGATGTTCAAAACCCTGAAAAAGGTGTACATGTTAAAGTAACTGCAACAAACTTTCTGTATAAACTCTTGTAAAAAGCAACTTCAGGAATGACAGGAGGACCGGAAATAGAGATTAACTTGTGTTTCTCTAACGTTTCCTGCAGATAATCTGGACCATTGTTCTCGCTTTTTCGGCATAACCTGTAAATAAAATGCGTGTCGCCTTAACTGATGACCACTAATGTTTCACGTCCTCTAATCTGCGCGTCGCCTCCATCTACAGTTTTCTTTATCTCTGATGATATTCTGAATTCTCCAGGCTCGTGTCTTATCTTGCCCGCGCTAGGCATGACGCACAGAGCTGAGCAAGGTCATACAATTTCTATGCTACACTGAGATAATGTCCTTGAATAGGAAATCTGAGAATAACTCCATGCTCTTGCTGAATTTTCTATATTTGAAAGCAATGAATGGACAGCAACAGAGATAGAACGTGAGCGAGAACCGAAGGACGTTAAATGCATTCATGTGTCGATTTATACGTTTTTGACTCCTCTGGTCAAAGAGATGTATTGAGCATGTGCTGGCCCTTATGCAAGGTCACTGGTGAGCATGTCACAAAGTCTTCTACAAAAACATAAAAATCAAACCAGCAGTAAACACAGTAGGTAAGTTGGTACAGAAAGCAGAGCTTGTGGAGTGTTAGAGGAGATGTGAGGGGGATGGGAATCTCATTTGGGAATTACCTCATTACTATATGAATGATGTAGGCTGGTAGTGGTGAGGGCAAGATAAATAATTAGCGAAACACACGAGTGAACACAAAAAGGCTTCTTGTTTTTTGCAGTGAAGTGAGAAAGAGCAAAATCGTTTATAAAACAGAGGCAAGGATTCGTTTTCTCAGTGACAAAGGCATTTTGTTATTTCACAGTAACAAAATGGCTCTAGATACAAAAGCTGTTTCCTTGTTTGGCTTCTCCTGTGTCGGTGTAACGAAAGCTGCGTTCCATCAGTGAAATCTCACGACAGGTTTACAGAGTGCTCCACAGACACTGTCTGGAAGTGGGCCATCAGTTTCCTTCAATCACCCCAATTGTGTAAGGCCGCGAAGCTGACAGCCGTCTGTAGCAGAATGATACCCCCCCCCCCCGAGCTCTAATAAACAAACACAGTGCCTCCCCGGACTCCCCCAGGTGGTCTCAGTCAACACTCTGAATGGAGCATCACTCAGTGAAGGATCAAAAGAAAGACCATGTGCCCATCACTCATCTTACCCCCCCCCCCGTCCTCCAAGCTATCCTCTCGTCCTTTTCAAGTCTCTCCCTTTCATTGATCCAACTTATTTTCGTTTAGCCTCTGTCTCATCCATCTTGGGTGTTCCTGCCTTTCTCTGAGTTCCAGACGGGCTACGGGGCTGTAGCTGTCATCCCTCACCTGGCTTTCCCCGCTGGGACTCATGGCTCCCTGAGCATCCCTGGTAAAAGACAAGCCCATAACACATACAAACATCTTTTTGTAACTTCTCCTTTGTCTTGAGCTCTCTAGCATGCACTTTTGTTTAAATAAATTAAACACCAGATCTACTTCAATTTATTGGGCTGATGGAAATTTAGGATCCCAGATAAAGGATCCCCACATAGCAATTACACCTGCTAAACATTTATCATCCTGCTGCTACGCTCAGGGTTAACATTATTTCAAATGCAGCTATACTTGTGTTTTACTTCATAAAGGAAACTACTGTATGTCACACATGGATGAACTTGTGTGTAATCACACCAAACCAGAGTCAAAACACAGTCTATCACAGTCTCAAAAGAAACACGATGGTATTTTATACTTGTGGACCAAGATAACCCAGTCTGTCATCAATCGTTAGAGGGCTGAATCAAGGCCAACAAGCTCAACCACCAGAAAAAAAACAAAAACAAAACACACAGACCAAACAAGTGTGTTAAAAATACGTTTGCTGTGTTAAATTAAATGAATGAGGTTAGGTCACCTCGGTTGCGTTGGTTACAAAAAAATGGCAAAACCAGCAAGACTTGAAGAGCATCTGATTGTTGCTACCTGATTGAACAATGTAAACAAACATTTATCCATCATAAAAAATTCGGATGCTTTCCTTCTCAGTCCATCGGTTCTGACCCCTTCCTTTAGTGTGGTGTTGATGCATGAGCTGGAACACCAGTTCAAGGATTTAGCCTATAAAAACACCAATATCATACCTGTTTTAATTTGATCAAGGTCATGTTCATCGCCACAAGTCCCATCTCTTTCCCTTTTACCTGCAATACACTCTGGATCTCCTCCAGTGTATCAAAAATGGTGATCCTTCAACTTGATTTTCATTTTCTGGAGCAGAGACTGTGTTGGTGTCGGCAAAACAAAAAAAAGTTTAAATCAGCAGTACTCAGTTGTCTCCGGTTACTCCAGTTTCCTCCCATAGTCCAAAAACATGCTGTTCATGGGGTTAGATTAATCTGTGATTCTATTCATGGAATATATTACAGAAGGATTTGCAGGTCTCTCTCTATTGATTTCACTTGCAGAGTTTACAAGACAATAAGTAATGCAATAAATTATGTGAAATCACCACTGGCAACTTGTTTTTAATATGCCTGTGTAAACATTAGACAATTTTCACTATTTTATCGTTTCTATGTTATTGTTTCTGTTTTATTATGCTTGTCTCTGTCAGTTTTAATGGGATTACCTGTATAGATAAAGGTTTTTATTTTTAAATAAAATTTTAAAATGCCTATATGCCTAATCCTCTCGCCCTGTGTCAGCTGGGATAGGCTCCACTCTCCCTGCGACTTTGAATTGTATAAGTGGAAGAGAATGGATTGATGGATGGATGGAGAGGAAATGGGTATCAAAGACGGTTGTGTTTAAAGACGCCTAATGACATCCATCTGAATAGAGAATCAACTAGAACCACCTCGGCTGGACAAACTAGGAACGTATCAGGGAAATTACGCTTCAGCCAGGCTGTTTCACTTTACCTCTTTACACCTTTAGACTTAATACAGCTGCATTTCACAGTTTTTTTGTAATATTCCCAAACAGCCCAACGCTCCAAAGCCTTGCAGTGTCTGGTGAGCTGTAAGAAGCTGAGAACATGAGCGTTGTTTAAGCGGCTCTCAGCAAGCGCTCTTTTTCATTCTTCATGCAGATATTTTGAGTGCAACATCATGAATGCTTTCAAGGAAAGCCTGTGTTGACAGCTGGATGCATCACATTTCAGTGCTGCTGCTCCAGCTGATTTCCACTCAGTACTTTGAAAGGGCATTATATATAACTGTACATTAAGGTAGAGAAAATCTAATAGGACCAAAGTTTAGACTAGCAGCCCAATAACAGGCAGGCAGTTATGCAAGTGCTGGCATGGCTGAAGCACAAAGCATCACAACAGCTGTAATGAAAACCAGAAACAGACAGAGAGAGAGAGTGAGAGTGAGGGAGTCAGCCAGTAAAAAGAAGCAAACCTTCCATCACTACTCCAACCACAGGGAAGAGATTTCACTATCCCCTGGTTTACTCTTAACAGTAATGGGCTGTTTGTCTCCAAGTAGTTTTTTTCCCCCCACTTCTGCATTTCTTTAAGTCCTGATTTCAATCTGTTTCTCCCTGCATGTGTCTCTTGTCTCCCCTTCTTCCTTGAGCATGATAGGTTGATAGGTTTTTCTCCCTTTGAGCGCTTGCAGAGCAACAACACATTCCTGTCCACATTCCAGCCTCAGGAAAAACAGTGTCCGGAACATAATAAAAGACCAAGCACGTCATTTGTTTTCAAACCCACTTGCACTCATTGGAACAAAACTGTGCTTAGGGCAGGATTGGGCAAATGTGTTTGTGCAAAACAGGCAGTGAAAGGGATGTGTTTGCGATTACAAGAAGCTGTCTGCGTGCGCGTTGTCTGTTTTCCTCTGTGGTAATGAGAATACGACGAGCTTACCCCTCCACTGACATTATATCACACAGATTCCAACAAGTCACAAGAGCTGAAGTACGAATGTTTGGATGAAAAAAAATTGTGGCAGATTTAAAGTCAATTGGCACTTTATCAGTTTTCGACTTCCATCATCCAACTTTAATTTCGTAATGCACCTTGAGTCAGGTGTAAACCCCCAGGTACACTATGACCTTGCATGGTCTACCTGCACTTTCAGTTATTAGCTGTGAAAGCATGCACACTGGACACTACACAAAGACGAACAGACACACACACTCAGATATTTGGCTTTACACACAGTAATTACCATTGGGAAGCTGATAACAGGAATACTGGACATTTCGGCGCTGTGTGCACTTTTTGTGTTTGTTGCAGAGATGACCTTTCATATCTGCATGTGCATACACACTAAAACCTTGATAATTATCCATGCAAATAACAGTCTCTGACAGTGGTGACAGGTTCAAGGTCAGTGCAGTTTTAATGTTTTGGCATACTGGCTGTAGTGTGTCCTTGATCAAAGAGCCTCTTGACCTAAAACAATATTGTGTTCACTTCCTCCAGTCTACTTCGTTTTCCACAACCCTCTCAAAACTCTCCATTTCTGGCCAATCCATATCACTGCTGACCTTAACCTGCCTTCTATGTCTGCTGCCCCACCACTGCCAGTCCTATCAGCTCTCCAGGAAGCTAATAATCTCCTTCCTGTATCTTACACGTAATGTGGTGGCCAGCAGCAGTGCCCATGTGTGACTGGTGCATGTGTCAGTGCACATGTGTGTGCGTGACTGTACGTGTATGTGCAAGCCCAGTGCGCACAATGATTATTCAGCCATAACGGAAGTCATAAAGACTTCCGCTGATCGCTATCAGGGAAGACAGAGGGAGTGGAGAGATCATACAGCCACAGGGTATATACGCAAAACTAGACCAGTGCTGCACGGACAGCCGAAACAAAACTGAAGTCTGAGAGGTTAAGAGACTCCACGTGCCATTTACATTATTTGTAAATGTCCCAAGATGTCAGTTAAAAAATGCTAATACAAAAACATGGTGTAATTGCTAGGTGGCTACATGATGGTATCAATAGTACACTGGCTTTAAGGTTTTTGTTGTTGTTAAAACACAACAGGTTAGTTGTATTTCCAGTCCTCACAAGCTTACATGGCAAAGTGGCTAAATTGCTATACAATAATTGAAAATAGATAAATAAACAAAATTAGCACAAAAAGTAAGGAAATTTTTGTTTGGTCGAGTATTTCTTTGTTGTAACAATGGCAATAAATCTTATACTGATGGAAAGTCTGTTTATTTACACTTAAATGGGGCCACATTTGTAAGGAAAATGCATTTTTGGGTTCAGTAGAAGAGTTGAGTACGTGGGCTGTACCCATGAAAACTTGCCCAATGTTCTTTGCCAATTCCAAACAGCTTATTCTGCTATTTACTCTTGTTTTGAGGTTCTGGTGTCCCAGATTGGCACCTGATTAGCAGCCCCTGTGAGCATTAACCCTTCTACAGCAGTCAGTTGGTGTCTGCTCCAAGCAACGTTTGGATAATCTGGATACGGCCTGTGTCATCAGGCAACTTGAAGCTGGTGCTCAGCAAAACCACGTTGCACCTTGTTTAGAGTGAGCTCTAGTACCATCTCCAAACCCGAGGCCAAGTTCCATATAACAGGAGAATTTAGAGACAGACTTTGAATTAGGCGTCCCAAGAAGATGACACCACAAGAAGACTGTTTCCTCAGCACTTAGAAACTTCTACGGATTGCAGTCTAGCTTTGCAGGATGACGTGGTTGATGGCTCTCTACCCACACAATCCAGAGCAGGCTGCGCACAGCCAATCTCTGGTCTCATATGACTGCCAGGAGGCCTGCCATGAGTGTCCTTCACTGTCAGGCCCATCTGCGCTGGTGTCTGCAACATGTGTAATGGAACCTGGAGGAACGTTATGTTCAGTGATAAGTTCAGATTTTACTAATGCACTTGAATAGTAGTGTCAAAGTGTGGAGAAGATCCAGAGAAGTGAGAATTCTCCAGAATATGGGAGTGGAGAGGATGGAATGGCAGTCCTTGCCTCAACCCCATTCAACACTTGTGAGATCAGTTTGGCCATGTTGTTTGTGCCAGAGTGACCAAAACAACCTCAATGGATGATTGCGACAAGTGCTGGTTGAAGAATGCGATGGCATCCCACAGCAGTGTTTGACCAAACTGGTGACCAGCATGAGGAGGAGGTGCCAGGCTGTTGTGGCTCTGTATTGTTCTTCCACATGCTACTGAGGCTCCTGTTTGTTAAATGAAGAAATTGTTATAGTGCCATTATGTCTTGTTTCTTCAGACTTCAATCATCCAACCCATTAAACGAGATATCAGAGATCAGAGCAAGAATGAAATGAGGGCAAATGAAATTTTCTTATGATTCCTTTAAATCTCTCAAAATGAGTTCTTAACTTTACAATGTAGGTTCCCATATGGAAAAGATATATATAAATCTTATAAAGTTTGTATCTGTCTTGTGTGAAACTTGTATGAAAAGCATACAAGAGTGAAAACAGATATAAGATCCCTTGAAAAATTATATAAATGAAACTTGTATGTTTTGGATACTTACTAAAACACTATATGAAAGTAATGAGAAAGTGGCCACTTTCATGAGTAAATCATATAAGCCTTATATGATTCACTATATGAAGTAGGCCACATCTTATGCAATCTTTTATAAGTTGTTTCTATATCTTTTCCATATGGGTTTTTTGTACCCTTATCATGCTTTATCCTTATCCTTTGTAACATAGACCTCCCTTGCTGTCCAATCTATTAGCAAATCAGTGTTAAACCTGTGAGCTGGGCAACATTTTGTTTGACTTACACATGTAGCACTAGTTTATGCACCAACTGGATGCAGTGGAAAAGTGATCCACTCCAAAATCATTAATATTATTAATTAATGATTTTGAAGTGTGGGACTCTTAAGCCAAAAGCACTTCAATATCCCCCCTCCAGCTGATCACATGTAGAACACAGGAAAGAAAAGGCAGCTCTTTAATGCTTGGTATCAAAAAACAGAACTACTGATGCTTTGAGTTTTACCTCAATCCCATGGCTCTCTGCTGGTCAAACTGATATTGAGAGTTAATTTGAAGATTCAGAAAATTTTTCATGCACTAAATTAGCTGGCAATTAATGACAGCTCTTGAGTCCTAATGAGTCAATTAAGGTCCAACAAGATTTTTCACAAAAAAACAAGAAAATATGTTATTTTTCAAATTTTACCTTCAGCTGCAAAACCTGCATTTTTTAAAATCTTCATAAAATCATAAGGATTTCAAAGCACACTTAGTGGTCTTGTCCATTCGTGAATGATCTCAGAGAGATGTCACACATAGGAAACATCAAAAGGCCAAAGTTTAACAACCCACTAATAAACCAACAGTTCTTACAACCTGCTTTTATATGACCACCATATTACACTACCGTGCTATTAGGGCTTGAGGGACCAATAACTTGTCGTTAATGTCCACAGCTTATCCTGTCTCTTGACCTGGACCTTTATCATAAAAAAAGGGGGAAGAGAAATCAGCCCCACCCATTTTCTCCACCTTTCAAAGCCAACTCCTCTAACAAAACGTAACCACGATGTTTTCCGTGCTCACAGGCTCACAGAAACCACATCCCATTAGAGGACATCGGAAAGCTAATTGTTGCTAGGCAGCATCATTTCTTTATTGTTATCGATAACGCCTCTTCCTCGGTTGCAAAAACTATGACTTATATGACTTAATGGTGAATGAAAATATATAGATGATAGGAAAGAAATTTGTATTTGTGCTTTCTGTTTCATTCTGAGACTGTTTTCTTCAGCCATTCCCCTTCTGTTTTTCCTGTAATGGCCTGGATGTCACAATCCACACCTGGACAGGTGCCAAGTATGTCTGCAGACACCTGTGTACGAGCTAGTGGGAAAAACAAGAGTGAAAAGAAGATCCCACCCCTACCCCACTGCCGTTCACTCATGCTCTCTCTGTCTCCCTCTCTGTTTATCAGGGTTTCTACCTCAATTTGAATGGGTCATGTGACTTCCTTCCTGTTGTTTTGACCCTGAGGTCATTCTCCCTGAGGG
>VUQG01020261.1:59320-79339 GCA_015106755.1 Etia nguti
GTTTGTTTCCCCCCCCCCCCCCCCCCCCCCCGGGGCTCCCCCCCCCCCCCCCCCCCCACACACACACACACACTCACCCTGACTCCCCACCCCCAACTCTTACAAACACATGCCCCACCCACAACCAGCACCACTCCTCTTGTGTATTAAACACAACCTGAAAATCCCAGTCTTTCTCTCCCTCTCTCTCCAAGGCACACACACAAAACACAGGCACAAAGCGGGGTGGATAGAGGTAAGAGGTGGGCCCCTGCTGAATCTGATTGAACTTTAGTAGAACTCAATGACCGCACTCTCCTCAAGCTGATCTCTCTGCCTGTGGACTGCAGCAGACTGTGGGGGGCTGGGTGCTGGCCTTCTTGTTATGGCTAACTCCAAAAAAAGAGGACAGGTCCAGACACTGTCTGAGCAATCGAGACTTCTATAAACATCAGTCACTCTCTTCCTTTGCACAAACAGAAGTTTATCATCAATTATCTGTCACTAAATGCAGGTCTTTGATGTCAACATCAGTTGTCCAGCCCACCAATTCTTTTTAGATGGTTTAGAAGTCATCAGAATGTAAAGTGCCCCCCAAATCCCTCTGGATGTTTAGTATGTAATCTCCTGAGTTATCAAAGGTCCTGCTATCTCATAGTATTCCCACAGCAGCAGCAGGCTTCTGTTCCTATCTAAACACCATTCACAACACTTTGCAGATTCGGAACAAGCGTCAGAGGGGCCACGGTGGATCAAGTATGCTGTCGCAGTTGCAGATAAGACTGTGTGTTATCGGAGAATTTCTACACAGGAGAACTTCCACTCATGGAATTTCCTGTTGCATCTGGTGCCCTGTGGAGCTGTAACCTAACTTTTTTTTTTTTCCAGGTAAACATTATTATTGTTATTTTTTTAATAGATGGGGTTAAGGCAATACATTTATTTATTTATTTTTACACATTACACTTTAAATATGCAGCAGGAGAGAAATTCACATCTGATAGCAGTCACTACTGACCACTTAAATCAGCATACAGAGATGTTGTAATCATCTTTGGATCTAGGTACCACAGAGGGGAATGAGTCCTGTTGGAAAGTCTCAGCTGACCAATCAGCATCCTTTGGAAAAAAAAAAAAGCTAGAAATGTACAGCCAAAATCAACTTCCCTGTAAGAAAAACAAAAAGACTGCCAAGGAGTGTAGAAATACAGAGAAGACTGAAATGCAGGGCATTAAGGCAGAGACAAGGTAAAAAAAAAATAGCAAGCCATTAACTGACTGATTTGAAAAGCCTCAAAAAAATAAACAAATGCCACATAAATGGTAATGAAATACACCAACAGGAGATGATCTGACAAGGACAAAGTGGGAGACTATTTATACACCGAGACAGGACTATTAATACACTGTGAAATTAAAGAACACGGGTGTAAACAATCAGGGAATCAGGGGAAGTAAAACAAACATAGGATATCAAAGAAAATTAACCTTCAAAGTAAAACAAGAAGTTATTAACAAACAAACACTAGACACACAGGCAGGACTCACACTCAAACGAGGGAACAGGCACTAACAGAAAGATGAGACAGAGGCAGAAGCAGACAGAGAAACACAGAGGGAACTAAAACTACCACCAGTCAAAATCAAGACAAGCCAAATATATTATCTAGTGATAAAACCATCACTAGAATGAGAATGATTATAAGTGATTTTATATAGCCTATTTGTGGAAAGTGAAGTAGGTGTAATGATAATTTTAGATGTTTGTATCTATTTCCTTTATTTTTTTTAGGTCTTTTTCACAAGTGAGGATAGTTGAGGAACAATGGGGGATACTCATAGCTATGTTCAGCACATGACCGTAAAATGGTTTATATGTATAACTGCCATCATATATAGACTTCTGTGTGCATGTGATTAGTGTCGAAGGCTGCAAGAACAGATCTCTTTCTGCACAATGAAAGCGTGCATCACTTAGCAAAGTTTATTCTTATTCCCTGATTTGTCTCTTGCTCCCGTTCACCTCCATGAACTCCATAATCACTCGATGAAAAGCATATCTTCACTTGTCAAAAATGGTCCTGTCAAGAGCGGAACAGTATTTCCCCTGAGAGGGGAACACTCTGTCTTGTTCTGTGTGTGCATGTGTTAATGGCGAATGCGTCTGTCTATGTAGTTCAGCTGACTGAGAGAAAGGCATCCTCTCTGCGCAGCTTTGACAGCTCTGGAGAACACGGGGTGTTAAGCAGTCCAAATTAAACCCGCCTTTAGCTGCATAACGTTCTGTTCCCAGCCTGGGTACGATGAGCCCCAGGCACGGTGTCAGACATAAGTTTGAGTTCTTCTCAACATCTCATCTGACCAGAGCAAGGTGACCTACTACTGTCATGTCAGCCATTTGTGGAACAAGGAGAGATGGGAAAACTTTCTGTCTATGAATGCAAAGGGTGTGTGTCTTATCACTTTTGATAGCAAAGCAGAGGGAGAGAACGAGAAATGTCAGCGACAGATGAGCTCTTTTATAAATGTGTTAAACTAGACAGTCCAGACCATAAGTATTTGGACAGACACACAGCTTATTCTAGTTTGTACTTTTAGCTCATTCATTAAAATCCTCACATCTCATTTTCAATACATTACCATTAAAAGAATATATGTCACAGACTTAAAATGATGCTACGCTGAGCCTAAAAAACAAAAATTGGGTAATTTTTTTATATGCAGCACTTTGGACAATATCTATAAAAGCAGTTACTTTCGGGTTACGAACTATGTTATGCAATCCTGGAATAGTTTTATGCAACAAGACTGGATTTAGAAGGTCAGCTAAGAAATGCAACTTCCTAAACATAATTTGCCAGAGACCTTAGATAAGGAGGCACTTAAAGCGTGTCCTGCCGCAGACCCCCAAAGAGCCAATCAAGAGTCAAAATGGTAAATGTATGCCAATCATGGGCACAGTACAGGTTCAAAACTATTTTAGAAGCTGTAATGTTGTGAAACTGCGCACATGCCTAGGAGAGGTATAACTCGAGGGAGGAAAAAAACTTGTGACACCTTATTTTGTGTCAAAGTTGCTAAATATTTGAATAACCTTTTTACTGGATTTGACTTGCAAGCCCATAAATGTCCGTTTCAGTCACATAGACATTAAAGTTATGGCTCTTTTTCCATTTCCTTCACGTGGCTTTAAAATAGGTACCCAGATTTGATCCTATATGGCTAACTGCTTCTTTAAGGACTTTGTATGTTGGGTTTTAAATTGCATTAGAAAATGTTTTATCTAGGAAAAAGATGTTTTGTCACCCTTTTAGGGTGTAGGCACAAAAAACATATATATATGCTCTATATATAAGAATATAAGGCTCCCCCTATGAACACAAATAAAAATGTCTGCTGTCACATTGAAAACAACACACAGGGTTTTTTCATTTCAGTTGCTCTATACATGTAAAAAAAAAAAAAAAAAAAAAAAAAAAAAACAGAGATGCGTGCCTGTATTAGAAAAACTGTAACAAAAATGCATCTTTATATTGTCCAACAAAACCTGAACAAATACATGAAACATACGCACAATGCATGTCACCACTACAGCCAATAAAGTGAAAAGGAAAGACTCTTGTCTTCATTAAGGTTTCTTGATGATGTGCAGACTCGGTGAACTCAACAGTGCCGTTGAAAACACTGAAACAGTTACTAAGATGATGGAAAACCTAGCAACCCAGAGAATGCAGTGATTATTATGCAGGCAGAACTCAATACACAATATACAAAGCAAGATAACACTTTCGAACGGCAGACTCACACTTAGAGAAGACCGTGTGTACAAGCATTTCTTCATTTTGGTATACAAACGGGTGTGTGTTTCTTTAATTAACCTCGCTGTTAGTGAGGTATGCTCCTTGTTAAACCCTTCTGTGTTATCAGCCAAATGTCTGGCACTGTCTAGAAAAGAAAAAAGGCACAGTAATGCTAATTTCCTTGCAAGTGAGCATGCACTACCAACTGTGATGTCTAACAGTTATTTTACTGTGCGTCTTTGAAAGTTTCACACATAATTTGAGCCCTCGTCAGTGCAAATATTTCGGGAACTAAACCTCCTAAAGGTGCCGCAGTAATGGAACAGTAAGTATTAACTATTTGTGTGTGTGTGTGAACACATACACATGCATCTAACATAAAACAGCAAAACACAGCAAATCCCACATAAGTATTTAATCCCAATGCCTTTTTTCCCCCACCAATACCCCAGAGAGCAGGCATGACAATGTGACACAAATCAGATGACAGAGGATTTTGTACAGCTTGTGCATATGTGAGTGTCTCTGTGTGGTGTCCCCCACCTGCTTCTCACAGAGAACTCTTGTGCCATGCCTTCTGTATACTAATACACAGATCTAACAGAGAAACAGAGTGTTCTCATTAGAATATTTGGATCGGATGGGGAGGGGGTGAGACTTATCAAAGGGGAGGACTCAAACTGGGATGGTGCCAGAAATCACATCTGAGATGCAGAGTGAATGGATGGACGGCTGAATGGTTACAAAGAAAAATAAGCCTTATTTAGTTGCTGTTTAGCTTGCTTGCTGTAATGTATGCAAACATGTCTTGTGTGTTTAAATCTGGATGGTAGCATTTGCAGATGTGTGCTCAAGGTTGTTATCTACTAAATAGATTTGGCTGTTTAAAAAAAAAATTGTTTTAAATAACACTGTTATGTCCTTTTCATTCTTGTATTATTTAACAAAAGCATAATTCTTCAAGTATAATGAACAGTAGTGTGCAAAAGTCTCAAGTCACCCCTCATTTCTCCGTATTTTTTTCCCCAGGCGCCAGACTTTGGTGAGATTTTTTTAAAGCAGGTCTTGAGCAACAGTTCTTCAGTTGTCCTGAACATATTTCAGAGTTTTACTTTGTAGACTGGCTAATTTTTCACTCATTTTTTGGTTCAGTCTTTGCGCCTTACCATTTTTAGATGAATGTTTTCTGTTTGTTTGTTCACCACTTAATTCTGACCTATGAATCACATCTTTATATAAATTTGGTATTAGCAGGTTGTCACAAGAAAACATGTAATTTGTTCCCATTTTGTTAGTTGAAGCTATGAAAAAGATTAAAGATAATACAGTTTAACATGCATAAAATATGTTTTTGCACCAACAAGGTGATTGTCTGAAAACATGGCATGTCTCAGCATGGTGTGGAGGGTGGCCTTAGAGAATTTAACTTGTCAAGTAAAGGACAAAAGAAATGGAAGGCCTACAAAACTATCTACAGCAGATAAGCAGAAATGAAATTAATGTCCTTAAGAAGGAGGATAAAAAATCCAACAAAGACCTGACACATGACCTGAGAGCTGCATCTGGCGCTGCATCTTGTCCAACAAGGACAAAAGGCTGATATATGCCAAATCACACAAGAGCTGGACTGAAACTCAGTGCCAACAGGTCTTTTTTCTGCTATGGGACAGGTTTGACATAACGATGGGATATGCTGTAGTCCCTATACATTTTTACATGTCAGATCTATGCCATATGCTTCATTACCTACCCAGCTGTACTGATGGGCATTTTGGTCCACACCAATTAATAGTCACAAAATGAAAATATGATGCTGGCCCACAAAGAATATCTACACCTATACATATTATCATATAAAAAATACTAGTGCAGCATACATATGAATAACCATCTGTACATTGGACACACATGCAATATCTCCATGTACAATACTGATGTGTACACACCCGTGCAATGTTTGCTTCTGTGCTTGTCGGGTCCTTGTCTTCAATTTTCTTGACAGATAATAAATGCAGATGACCTACAGGTGACTCAAAAGCAAATTAGGATGGAACGAGCTGCCCGTCATTGCACCACTCTGCATCTCTCCTTTCACCCTTAAAGAGAAGCCAGCCATGCTAATTAAATCACTTTTACCTATTAAGTAGGGTAATTACAAGATTTAATTAGTTGGCAAATGGTTGATTAGATAGTTAACTAATAGTTGATTAAAAAGCGCTACAGCACTGTGTGGTTGTGATTGTCATTTGCATTTCGGGGGTGGTTAGGCGAGAGAGGCTGTAACGCAAGATCTTTTTAGGTAAATATGATCAAAAAGAAAATTGCAGGGTATTTCCTACCCACATTTGTCATTGTGTCTCCCTCAGATGTTAAATATAAATGATGTGGGTTTTTCTCTTATCTGTCATTTTGCTGCTGACAGCAGAGACAAATGAAGGATGAAAGCTTGGCCACCACACAAAGGCGAGGTCCACGGGACAAATCAGAGAAGATGGTTTCTCTCTTTTTGGCTTAGCCTATTACGTGTACCTAAGATTTTCACACATAAATATCTCTTCTGAATTCAACAATGCATGGTTACTCTCAACTTTATGTCTATGTATCCATTGATTAAATAGGCTGTTTCACAAAACCCCTTTTGGGTACACATGTGAGCTGGAATAACAAGTGCATTTCCTTTGTTTCCACTCCACATAGTCCTATAGACCATCTTATTGAGTGGTATGTGTTTACTTGTGGATGTGGGTTTTTAATGTAAATTTGACATATAACAAACAGAGGCAAAGAAAGGTCCTTAGAGAAGTGACCCGAGGGAGAAAAGCAACATTGCAGCACAGTGGTTACACTGCACTGACAGGGCCTTCAGTTGCTATGGAAACAATACAGAGGTTATTGACATAATTTCAGAGAGTTTCCAGGAATGCTATCTTCAAATTATTTTGCAAGCTGCCTTGATACTAGTACAGGGGAGGTGCTCTAGAACAGCGATCCCCAACCTTTTTTGCGCCATGGACCGGTTTATGTCCGACAATATTTTCACTGACCGGCCTTTAAGGTGTCGCGGATAAATACAACAAAATAAAACCAGTACCGGTACCAAAAAAAGAAGATTTATTCATAACACACTGGAAAAGACCCAGGGAAACCGAGTTAATGATAAAAACGATAAAAAAATAACTCTAAAAACCCTGAAAACCATAAATTTCACACCGGAGCCTCAACTCTCGCGGCCCGGTACCAAACGACTCACTGACCGGTACCGGTCCGTGGCCCGGGGGTTGGGGACCGCTGCTATAGAAGCACCTGCTACTACCTTTACACAGTTTTAACATGTATAAAACATTTGAGCAACTGTGAAGTATCAGACTGGGAGTAGAAATCAGTTTTTAAGTTAATTGCTTTTAAGTTTATCCTTATTTAATTCACACTACACAAGTCAGAATGTCTGCAGCCTCATTATATAGACTTAACATCAACCCCAACCGGTCACGACAGATGGTTCTGACAGATGTTTCATCCTGTTAAAAGGGAGTTTTTCCTTCCCACTGTTGCCAAGGGCTTGCTCAGAGCGGGTCATATGATTGTTGAAGTTTTTTCTGTATTAATTTAGGGTCTTTACCTTGTTTATATAAGCAAATAGGTGTGTCTGACATATTCGGAGTATAGTACTCTGTTAACTGCTTTGTTAATCAAAGACAGTCTCAATCTCTGCTGACTAAAAAGAGCATAAAAGGAAGATGATTCACTTACTGCCGTCTGGATTCTGGGAGGGTGGGGCAGATAGTATTCATCAAGTATTACTGATTTAATGTCAGTGATTTATCTCTTTGTTTTGCTTTTCTGAAGCTTGAGCGCATGGGATCATTGTGTTTTTACATTAGAGAGTTAAGTGTATGTTGATCAAGTTTAGATGGGGGAAAGATTTTCTGTGGTGGATATGTTTGATGGAGCTGTTGGCACAATGCATATCTCATCACATGGGCTGATGAAAACCGTGCTTGTGGTATGATGACATTTCACACAGTTGTGTGGGTGCTTCAGTGTTTCATACGGTCAGTGTGTTCCCACAACACCCAACCAGGATTTGGACTTCCCTGGGCTCCCCACTGTAGGGTGATAATCTAAGACAATCTTCCGACTGCTTGTCTAAATACTGCTAACAGTCTGGAGCTCTGATTCAGCAATGAAAAAAGAAAATAAGGAAACAAACAAAAAAAAACCCAGAGTGATAACTCTTGTCGAAAATCCCCTTCACGCTTGTGAAATCGCCTACTTTACCACCACCTCAAAACCACTGCTTTTCTCATTTTGTAAAAAAAATGACCCCCACACACCTCAAACTAATCTTTTCTTTTTAGTGGGCGATGTCACATGCGCCTTTTGCTGACCAGCATCCTGGAGCTGCCTGTTCTCATTTGAGAACCTGTGATATATGTTTCTCAGTCTTGATACTTTGATGTACCTCTCCTATCGCGCAGTTGTCCACTGGGTTCCCTTTTCTCTCTCTTTTCTGGTTAGAAAATACAGTGTATAAGAGCAGAGTTTTGGTTCATAAAACTAAGGCAACAAAATGGATGTATGCCACCAAAATACTGTATTGTTGTCAGGTTGTTCACTACAGGGAACCCTTTTAACATTACATGGACTGTTGCTCTACTGCATGCATGAAGTATTCATACGTTTACCTTCAAGAAACTTGTCTTAAGTATTTTTTTTCTGCAGGTTGCATCGTGCAAATGGAAGTACAGGAGCCACTCCATGTGTGTTTGTGTCTAATCTCATGTTTCAAAGGTTGATGCGATGGATGTGTCTGGAGAGACAGACCTCTGAGTCGTTAATTGAAAATTGAGGCAGTGTTGAGATGGTGGTATTGATTTTCACACTCTCAGCCAGCAGTGCATTTAAGGCGGTGCCAATGCGTGCATTGGGTGAAGAGGTGAAAAGGCAACAAGAGTTGGGTCAAAGCAGGATGGTCAAAATGGGACGATGGGAAGAACAGGAGGTGAAAAAAAATGGGGCTGGCAGCAAAGTGAAGTTGCAAATGAACATTGAAGTGCTTGTCCTTCCTTCTTTATTATAACCCTATAACTAAACCAAGCGAAGACTCCATTCTGAGTGAAAAATTCACACCGGTGCCTTTTCTTCGTGGCATCGATCAGACTGGAGCAAACCAGTCCCCAGGTTGTTTATGAGTCAACATAAACCTAAAAGCCCCCCAACCAGTGCTCAAATAATCAATAGAGGTGGGAATTGTGTTTACTTCTGTGTTTCATGGCAGTTGCAGATGGAAGAAATGCCTTCACCTGCTTCCTCTCCACAGATTTTTTTTCTCTTTTGTAATTAAATTATATTTACAGAGCACCAATTTACAGTAACAGTCATGTCATGGTGCTTTATATTGTAAAGTAAAAAATCTTGGAAATGGTGAGGATAAAGACCCCCCCTCCCTTTTTTTTGCCTCAACAGAAAAAACGAGCACAAACAGACAAAACACAAACTGATACTAACACTAAATGAATGACATCTGACTGTAAAATATAAATGCCTAGAGTAAAAAATGAAGGGATTTCCCAATTTTAACGATACTGCAGACGAGCAAAGGCTCGGCAAAGGTTTAAAATTTGTGAGGATATCCTGGTCAAAAATGACTCCAGGGTTCCTTAGAGCAGTACAGGGCACCAACTGGAACCAAATAAACCAACAGACAAATAGTCTGTGTGTCTATGGTGGTGGTTTCTAGACCGAAACAAGCATGGATAATCAATCCTTCCTTCCCACTGTGCATGCTACATACGGTAGTTCCCTATTTCCCACCACTCCCACACACTCTGTTGAGCAACCACTCAGTGCTTCCTGGGAACAATAACAATCTGACATGAGATGATGCAAACATTTTATGCAAATACTGATTGCAAGCATCATTTATTTGTGTTGACTAATGGACAGGGTCCAGAATACTGCGAATGGGAACTTTGTTTTTGAGTTCAGCCAAGCACATACAAAACACAACTCTTGATATGCTCAAAAACAAACACAGTAAAATCTAAAGTTTATTTATTCAATCTTAGTGTTGTTTGGCTGTGCTTTTTTGTGGACATTTCCAGGACCTGCAAGTGAACAACAAGATGGAGTCACAGATAAGTTCCAAAAAGTTATCCGTTAGTTGCTTTTTGCTCCGTAAACTTTACATTCTGTCATGTGTTTGGATGTAAACGCTGTTTCTGGTGTTTAGTTGTTAAACTTGTGTCTCTGACGGAGAGGCAGTCAGCATCCTCATTGCATGATCGATATGTAACATGGATGAGACATGGAACCAGATCAGATTACTTGTATCGGCCTTTAACACATTTTTGGCATATGAACATATGAAAAAGTTGGTATTGTCCAGTGTGGCAGTGAACCCGGACGTATTAGGACCAGGAATCTGAAGCTCAAGTTGAATTTATCCATTATTATCTATTTATAGAGGATGTTTTTTTGTATGAGCATCTGTTTCACAAGCTCAAGTAACTCGGTGCAAAATCTAATACAGCATTTCCTTCATCAGATTTTCACTTGCTTTTCCAACTTCAGTATTTCGTCAGGCAGACATTTTCCACTTTTGTCCGCATTTAACTGCATTTCTCTCACATACAGCTTGTGATTGACAGATGGGACACCATTACCATTAAGAGGACGATGATGTGGGTAACTTTCACTAAACATAGCCATCCTGTTTTAGTCTTTGTTGCTGTGAATGTTTGTTCTTTCTACTCTCATAATCCAGATTGGATTAACATGCACAGATGACTTTGAGATACTGACTTTTCCAATAAAGAATGAGAAATTATGTTTTGTAGTAGTGAAGTAGGCTTTTCTAGTGGGTTAAGTTAAGTAGGCTTACAAGTATCAAGTCCTGTTTGGCAGATGATTGGCAGTCAGTTAGACAAACAAGGTTTTTAGGTTTCAGGGCAGCCTTAGGCCCCAATCACACAGCACTAGACATTGACTGGTGACCATCTGACCAATTGCAGGGAAAAATTTTTTAGTCCTGGTTCTGGGCAGTTGCTGAAGGTTGCTGGCAGTTGCTGTAAAATCAGTCGCTGCAGCTAAAGCCCCAATCACACAACACTAAAGACTTCTCAGTGACCTGCTGGGAAAATTATGTAATTGGCTGGTTGGCCCAGTGTTTGCTGGAAGTTGCTGGCAGGTGTGAAAATTGGTTGCAAAGAAGTTTACAGTGCTGCACCAGAAACCTCCATGCAGGTGTTATGTTGTTGCTTTGTTTGTGTAGAAGATGCAACTTGTCTTCAAACACCTACCAGCTACTCACTCAGACGTCTCACAAATGGAGATGTTGCCTTCAACATAAAAGCTGCATCTTTTGATACATGTTGGTTTTAGGGAACTAAACTGGATTGATTATGGCAATGAATGAACCAAGGGACAATAGCAACGGTAAAGGGATGTGTAGACCAAAACATTTTTTGTGAGGTATGACAAGGGGCTGCATTTTTTTCTGGTTGCCAAAAACTGAAAAATGATTACCCAGGTGTAAAACACTGTGCTCACATAGCATAAAGAGAAAAAAGGCTTGTTTAAAAGCTAGTTTGGATATTATACTTTTACCAAATTTTCCTAGATCCAAAGCTTGTTCTTTGATTCCTGTTGAGCAGTGGGATTTGGTAGAGGGTCAGTTGACAAAATTAAAAGTATTTTCACTCACTACTCTACATAAAAGCATCAGATGGTTAGCCTGGTCTCATCTCAGTCAGGTTCTTTGGTTGCTGTTGTTTTTAAAAATCCACACAACTCAGACAAACACTACTATTGGGCATAGATGGGTACAAATTGATCTTCAGGGTATCCTTTGGGGAATAATGAAGAGCACAGTGAATAAGACGAAACAAAGGATAAACAAAGGCAAACTTGACCACATTTAGGGACCTAAATGGGAAACAAGGAGAAGGAGGCTTCTTTGATTCAGTGCTAGCTGGTGTACTGTCAAAGGGCTGTTCAGTCTAAATTGCCTCTGGGTCATTTATCCCCTCCTCCCATGTGATGGTGGATCTTTTCAACCCTGAAAAAAATGACGGAATGGCCCTCGTGCCACTTAAGGTGGAAGAGATAAATTAGAGAAGAAACCTCAGACGCTGGGGAGTAAGATTTAGATTGATGGTCGAACAGTGGATGGGAATACCTCCATTGCCCCTGTGTTAACACTTAAAGTGGATTTTTTTATGAAAAGAAGGGAAGACAAAAAAAAGTTGTTTTGCACATTATTGCTGAAACTGTCACAGAATATTAAAAACTGAGGTTTCATGCATTCTTATTTTGTTATATTACAGAGCGTGTGAATTGAATAATAGTGATTTTATTTGTTAAAGGATAATTAAAGCAAATGTTCTATAGCGAGTGTGCTTATAGTGTACCTCAAAGTTGGAGGTTTTTTTAAACTCATCATTTTAAAGCTTCTTTAGCAATATTAGCATCATAGCACCGTCTTGTTTTGTAGTAGTTAGCTTATTTGGATGAAAAGATGGAGTAGTACTAACTATGTTACTAAATTATCAGCTAAGGGTACCTAGCTTGGTTAGCAAGCTGCACTGAAACACTGTATGGGGACAATATCAACGCACATACTTTCTAATTATTACTAAGTAACAGACTAATAAAACACTGGAACACAACTTATCCAAAGTGAGGCACAAGCTTCTTGGATGGCTTTACAACACAGTAAGATACATAAAATCAGTCAGATAATCTATTAAAATGTTCCAAGAGACACCAACAGCACATACACAGTGCAAAACTTGAGTTTCAGGCATTTTTACGTTGGCTTTGTTTTTCAACTCCTGAGATTTTTCCTCGGAAGATACTCAAGGAAGAAAAACAAAAGCATTAGGCAGAAACAGACTCACTGGAACTAGTCATTAAATGCTACTTGGCCTCACATGTACAAGGAGTCGCTCCTACGTGACTTATTTGTGATTCACTGGTTATGATAAATGCCTTTTCACTCTTCAGCACATGTTGTTTGCATATATAACACAATTAAAATAGTTCAGCCTGAATCATCCAAACATGAACTGTCTCCCAAACCTTCCAAATCTGATTGTAATTCAAAGTTGATATTTTTTCCCCCACAAAGTGGCAACTACAAACATTTTCAGGTTTTTCAACAAGATTCTGCAGTGTGCAAGCATTATAATATTAGCAATATAGCATAATATTTTTGGAGGAATATTCTAGCACACATACAGTATGCAAGTTTGATCAGGATAAATATTTACAGTTACCATTATCCTTGCGTGCATTAGAAGCAACTAAATGAGCAAATACAAATGAATGTGTGTTTTTCTAAGAGGTTAAGACTGTTCAGTATTCTGCTATTCTTTATCAAAGATCTGATAAAGAAAATAATTGATAAGGTCTTATGCATGACTAAAGAGTTTTGTGAGAAGATTTGTAGGGCTACCATGTAAATATAATGTTAAAAGAATAACCTCAAACCAATATCTAAAACTGTTTATATTTGTGTTTGTATGTTTGTACGATTGCTACAGAATGAATGAGAACTCCAAAGTAGTGCTATAAACAACCAATAATCCAACTACTGTTCCAAAGTTATGCCAGGTAGTTTAACTGGACAATATACATTTAATGTGACTTGATGATGACGTTTCTAATTCCGGAGTACATAGTCGACACACCTGGCAGTGCGTGTGTTAGTGCCCTTTGATAGAAGCCGTCTACAGTGAAACACACTAAGGCATAAACTTCAAACGCTGGCTCCCACACTCTGAGGTAAAGCTTTCCACTGAATGACGCTTGAGGCAAACACTTTTTTTTTTGGTAGATTGGAAAACAAACAGATAACTGAATCCTGCTTGTCTTGACCTGATTATTAACTGAAAAACCACAGGTTAGTAAATAGCTAGAAGCACACCCTCTCATCCTGGGAAATGTCACTTCAATCAAGCTTTATGCTAAACACTGCATGTATTGCGCTCCCCTTGTCATATTGTGTGCTTCATGGAAATATTAAGACACGCACACACATGCACACACATAAAAAAAGCCCCACCAAAGTACATCACTGGAAACACTGGACAAATATTGGACTTTAAGTACTAATCACTGTATTACGTTGTACTTATAGTTCTTTACGGATTCATTGCTATTATTTACTTAGTTAAGCAGCTACATTGCAGCATTGCGGTCATACATAAAAATGTTTAACTCACTAGAAGAACCAGAGAGTCTTTTATTCCACACATTTGTGTTTTACAGGTTCTCCTCCTTAGATTTTACTAAAGCTTATTTTTACAATGACGCTGAGATGGACTATTCTCAATCAGCAACGTCAGGGCTGAAAAATGTAGCCAAGTTGTAAGTGTCGAAAACAGTAAGCAGTTCCTAACATTCAATTCAATTTTATTAATATAGCGCGTGAAAGCGTCCAGATTTCCAGTAAAAGTAAATGTTTAAAAACGAACTGATTTTTTTTTGTTTTTACCAAGGCTCAAAGTTTGGGGCATTGCTACTTAAACTGACAGGCGGGTGTCAACAGTGGTAACTATAGCTAGTTTTAAGCAGCTATTGACTCCATGAATTTGGACATATCAGCTATGATTTTGGTGCCTTTTGGAGAATTTTAGTGTCATCATTTGACAAATAATATGGCTTGCTATGCAGTCCAAAAAGTGAAAGTAATTTTACTGGTATGGTACTTGTCACCAGCTAGTGTCTGTGACACCCAGGACGGGAGTTGGCAGGGGAGTGCGAGGGGATGGGAGGTTTCCAGCACAAAAAACAATAAAATGAGAAATTGCTATCACTTTCAATATTTGGTGATTCCTTGAGAGCAGAGATGACATGCCACGGATCTGGGATGATCTGTATCCCATTCTGTTCGCATTTTTCATTATGTCACCATTTCACTACTACTTTTTGAACTTGAAAACTACCACTATTTAAACAAAAGAGACAGGAATCATAGTCAAATGTGTCTAAATTCCATACAAAGTTGAATTCTGCAACTTTTTATTTGAAATTGCAGTTATGCAGAGCGTCTTGCACAGTTTTTTGATTTTGCAAGTGATGGAGTAAAAGCTGTAATGGGCTGACAAGAGAGGAACAGCCTCCCTCCTTTATAAAACGATAATGCTAACATGACCACCATTCACATTTAGAACCTGCAGGCCATGATGATGTAGAACACGTTAATGTAGTGTAACAGGGTCCCTCTTTACTGTCCGGAGGCTTGCAGATGTGGGTTAAGAAAAAGGATTACACTATGTAGCAAGCGGAAAAATCTACTGTCAAAACAGACTTTTTATTCTTAGAAATATGCTTCATCGTAATTTTTATTTATTCTCTCCTAAAATCAATTTTGTGCTGATGCTCAAGCGACACAGCTGGCCAAATAGTGCAAGTAGAAGGGGGATTTAATTCTGGCATCTTAACACAGTTGTATTGCTGCATTTGATTGATTTGAGTGTCTGAAAAAAAGTCAATGCAAAAACTGAGGGTTCAAAATTTGGTTTTACAAACAATGGGTAATGTTACAGTGGCTACTTAAATATAGACACACACACACTCACACACACACACACACACAGATAGAGAAAGACTCGCATTGACACAATTGTGCTTTATTGCTGTACAAGTACAGTACTTAAAAAATTGGGAACATAATTATTCTGAAATATCACAATAATTTTTTTCTTTCCACAAACACATATGTATGCAGATTAAAATATACTGTATGTCATGTACAAAAGAAAGAATACAATTAAAAAAAAAAAAAAACAACAATATGAAAGGCAGTGCTGAAATATCATGTCTCTCTGGACAACTATAAGTGGACTGGAGACAATAGATGGCCATTCTACACTGGCAGTAGCACCAGAGAGGTGATCTCAGAGCGGAGGATTTATAGATTCCTGGCTAACGAATATGACTGGCAGTATTTTGGCTGCCGGAGCTTACTTCAGAGTGAACTAATTCATCAAGGTTTGTATGTGATGAAGTGGACATATTAGCAGATGGGTTTATGTGGATATGGATGGATGATGTGTTTAGCCGAGACATTGGGGACAGTGGAGTGATTCACAGTGCAGAGGGAAGCAGTTCTTCACATTAGACAGCCTTTATCTTTTCTGCACGAGCGTGTTATAAGGGGAGGACACCCAACATGTGGTCATGCAAGGTAAAACCCACTGATATGCTTTAAAATACAATTAAAAAAATGTCCTCATTTCATGACTTCCATAAACATAAGTATACACAAAACTGCACACGACCAACCATAACTCTGATTATACTGAAGGATAAATACCAAAGCTAGAAATTCTTTCATTGGCATTAGCAAGGTTGACGAGCTTAGTCTTGGTTCCTGTCTTTTGTTTGATTGCAGATGAAACACACAAATACTTGTGTGAAAATATTTTTTATAGTTCTCCATTGCAGTGCTCATGCAGCCCCAATCACAGTGCACAAGGTGTGATATATGGGGCAACTCAATACCTTATACTTGCTTAAAAAAAAATGAACTGCATACACAACTTCTGAAGACAATAATCACATTAAGCAGTTAGGTACACTCTTTTGATTCAGGCGCATGTTCCAGTAACAAGATACAAAGAGATTCAGAGATGTGCACAGGATGGTGGAGTAAAAATTTTGCATTTGTACATTCAGCCAGTCAGTCCAAAACACAACTGGGCAAGCTCGCCTTCAACGGCCTCTTGAATATTTGTGCACCTTCACACGCCGACAACAACCGAGATCGATCCTGCGATGGCGCTGCTAATTTGCAAATCTGAACCAATTTAGATGCCTTGTGGGTGATCAGTGGTAATGAGAAATCTATTAGAGCTATTGATACTTGGAGGCTCTAACAATTCAGACTGGATCTTTAAAGATCAAACACCTTGTCTAGACACACCCAGCCCATTACAGAGGTCAACACAACACCACATAAACATTGTGCAATAAAACATCCATATACATTTAGAACATCTGCATTGCATCAGGGGAGCGGAACAATGGGGTCGAAGGGGAATAAACAAATCATTAAATAGAGTATAAACGAATTTTCATAACCGTAGACAGTCATTCTAAAAAAAAGAAAAGAAAAAAAGATATTCACATTTTAAAATAGACCTCTTTCTCTCAGCATTGCATCTAACCCGAGACATTCTTCAATCTCAGTTTCACCATCATACACAGTATTACGTACTCATCCTTGTCCTTCATCTTTAAGGTCAACCGCCGTGCTTTTCTTTAACAGTAAAAGCTAAAACATATGACACCATTCACTATTTACACTGTGGCTACCATGGAAACACCCGTAAAGCCGGTTTGATCCACTGGAGGAGGTGGGGTGGGTCAAGTAGGGGAAAGGGGAAGGGGGTCTATTTGTTTTGGGTCAAGTACTGGAAAGGAAAAGAAGATGAGGACAGGACACAGAAGGTAAAAAATAGGCGACTGCGAGGACACACCAACGATGTAGAGATCTGTACAATAATCAGGTTCATCTGTGTGCGAGGTCTCCTGAAAAACGCATTAACCTGTTCAGATGCTGATGAGACACGTTAAGAGTGTGAACTGTTTTATATCCATTTTCAACACTTTTGAATGTTTTTAGTCCACACAGGATCACCAGTGAACCGCAACAACAGCTATGATTTGGTCATTTGTCAGTCTGTACATACAGTATACAAGCATAAGGAGACTACCGTATACATCAGTTTTAATAACTATACTTGTTAGTTTAGATATAGCTTTTACACATTGTATCACTTTGGCACAGAGTTTCATGTTCACAACATGAACTAAATACCTATTGGCTAAAGCTTTTTTTTAAATTTTTTTTTTTTTAAATCTCAGCTTTACCTTTATACATAAAGCCAAAGTATGCTCATTAGTGGGATCCCCATCTCCTAGTAAAGGTAAGTGCAGTAGTTTAGGATTTGGCCAGAGGGCTTTCTCAAAGGCTGGTGGTAACAAGGGGGAAGAGAAGTGCACCTTGGGATAATACTGAGGTTACCCTGACCCCCGGTTGCTTGCTGCCAGGGCTGCAGTAGCACTTAGAGCCCAAACATGAGACGCTAAGTGAGAGCTGTGTACCTGAAAAAGGTCCCATGTCTAAGCCAGTAAAGTGTTGTTAAAAACTGGAGGTCTCCAAAGGCGTTGGTTGACTTGTAAACTTTCTGAGACTCGGGTGTGCACATATGAGAACGCATCACACGGGAACATCACAGCACGTCAAGTATAATCAGCACCGGGTTTTAGAGTGGGGCTCATTTTAATGCAGCAGCACATCATATGAGGCCATACGATCCAAATCCTAAACCCCAGGTAAACTACTTTGCTTGTAAATTAAGCCTCCTGTTGATCAACGTCAGTCATTTCATCTTAGAAGAACTGAAAATAAATAGACACGTCAGTATTTTTCTCTTTTTGATCATATATGTCATCACAGCATCTATACTTTTTCTGCTTTGCAGTCATTTTTCATGGATATCAGAGTTAGCTGTCACATGGTGCTGAGTTTCTATCACATAAGTAAGGGAATCCCCCACAGTTGAGTGCAAGGGGAAAAAGCAAGACCTTCAGCCCAGGGACTAGGCTCATTCTTGGAGCTTAAGCTTAGTCCATGGGGACAGAGGTTAACGGATCATGAACAAAAAAAGAAAAGAAAAGAATAAAATTTAAAAGCTCGTGCAAGTGTGGCTGACGAAAGAGGGAGGAACTTCATAGCCAACATATGTGACTTTATCAGAAAACCTCCATCATGGAGGGGCCTTCCTGTTGGTCCAGAGCAGTGTGGGGGGCAGGGGTGGGGACTGAGGTGGGCGGCGCTTCCAGTCACTCCGCCCCTCACACTGCAATCGCCGCCATCGCAGAAGCTCTCTAAGGGCGGCGCTCTCATCCCCGTTGGACAGACGTAGCCGCTGGAACACCTGGGGCAGAGATGAAGGAAGAATACAAGGTTAGGAAAGGAGGTTAGGGTTTGCTGAGGAGGAAAGAGATGCAGCACACTGAAAAATCAAATAGATTAACGGCAGGAAGTCAACATGACAAGACATGATTGGAGCGGAGGGGTGGGATGATAAACAGTGGTTGCACAAGCATCATAAAAATAATAACATTAACACCTACAGGGCAAAAAAACAAAAACAAAACAGGACACAAGTTTGGCTGATTGTACATCTTCAAAAAAAGGAGAAGAAGTGTATCTTCTACAACTGGGTCACTTTTTCTCATGAATGATTCTAATAACACAGAACTGAATGTGGGTCTGGCACTGAGCCACCTTATGGGAGTAGATGCAGCAGGAATCAGGATCCCAAACTGACATTTTAACAGTAAAGAATTTCCATATTGTGTCACTGGAGTCCAACTACATAACCTCCAAGAATATATTATGAGTTAAATGTTAAAGTGGCTCCTCTAATGTCTTACAGGCACTCACAAAAATGTACACACACATCTGCAACACTCTGTATAGAGCACAACATCAGTCATCCGCGAGTCAATATGCAGGTAAATCAATCAGACAGGAATTCCAATCTCCCTCAGTGAGTAACACCAGCAACAGGAATGAGGCCTGGCCATCCAAACCTGATTAGAAACTGGGAGGTGAGGGGTGGTATGACGGCAGCTGGTGGCCTAAGAAAAAAGATTCCTCCAGGCTCAAAGGTGAACGCTTTTAAGACAAAGCTGCAAATATCCCACTGTTGTTCTGTTCATTTTAACAAATACTATGAAAACACACTCTCTCTCTGTGATTTTAGCTTTCCTTACCCTCACTGCAGCACCCTAAACCCACTAGTTGTTACTGATGATGTAAAGCTTCAAAAACACCTTTAAGTGCCCCCACAGGCCCTACGAATCTCAATAGTAAAAACTATGTACATTTTATTTTTTTTAATCCACGGATATAAATTCCCTTTCTTAAAAAAGTTGTTTCTCTTCACACCTATCAGGTTTTCCACTCTGCTGAAGTAGGAGCAGTGAGTTAAATCAGCTCAGTAGTACCTATAATGTAACATTTTCCAAGTCAATTGCCAAACATGTCATGTGTTTAGTGAGGAAGTCATAGGCTATGCCACACACACACACACACACACACACACACACACACACACACACACACACACACACACACACACACTCAATGGAGAGAGAGCGAGAGAAAAAATAGCAAATGTGAGATCATGATAATCTAAGCAGCTAGAAAAGAAAAACA